>CAUYSK010000158.1:0-23959 GCA_963575035.1 Avahi laniger | reverse complement strand
AGTTCCAATTGTACAGACAGAAAAAGTGAACACAGTTTAATGTGCACAGTTAAATGTACTATAATTACTGATGGATGAATCAGTACATTGTAGATACTCATTAAATATTCGTTGGAATGAATTAAGTCCGGCTTCAACTGTCTTCACCTACCATTTCTATTTAAAAGACGGCTAAATAAACATCCAAAGCAACTGAGTAATTCCTCTAGTCACATACAATCCCTTCAGGTTCTCTGCTTTATTAGATTTTGCTATTCAGATAATATATATATGGGGTTTTATTTTATTTTTTTATTTTCACTTATGAGTGTGCTGAAGGCAAATTGAAGGATAATGCATTTCGTGGCATTCAGAATTTCTTGAGTTTGTCAGTCAAGTTTGGTCTGTGTATACAGTCTGTGTGGTGACGTTTGACTCATGGCGTCCATCGTTTTCTAGCTGATTGTCAACCTGCAGTGCTGTGCTGACTCTGCGAGGGCTTCGTGATCTTCTTGTTTCCCTTACGCTTGTGTTTCTGGAAGGCTGTCATCAGCATATTACTGTTAATGATTGGCCGCCTTGAAGACCTTTGTGTCATGTCATAATTTATTATAAGTATTTTTATATAAATGGAAATTAAATCAATACCATAAAATAAAATTCTCACAATCCCTTAAAATGAATCTTTTCTTCAAAACAGGCAATTCATTTTTAAACCATAGTGATAAAGTGAGCAGGATATTATATCCTCAATAAAAATTTCAAGCAAGAAAAATCTGGAGGAATTTTTGCTGTATTTTCAAGATGTCAATCTCAATATCGCAAGCAGGTTTCTGTTTTTAGTGATATGGGGTTTTTTTTACATGAACAATTCTCAAGGTTGAATTAAGGATTTATGGCTGTTGTATTAGTTAATGCTATTTTAACACTCCTAGATCTTCCCAATATCTATGTTGAAACCTCATTATTTCAAATTTATTCTGTGTGTGTGTGTGTGTGTCATGTATGTGCATATATGTGTATGTGTGTCTTCAGGTTTAAAAAAGGACAACAAAGAACACCTTTCTTTGTCTTCCTAAATTAAGAATTAATTGCAAAATATAAGATGCAGAGAAATTGAACTATCATACAGTGCTATCCAAATTTGGATTTGAATGCATTCATATGAGCTTCCAGTACATTCTTCTCTGAACTGAAGTGACCTATTGGAGTTCCTGACACAAGGGAAAACTGCAGGCCTCTCCCACAGAGCAAGAGCCTGTGAGCTTATGCCTGGACAAGCTGAGATTTCTTCCTGTGTACAGTCATGCCAGTAAGAAGCAGAGCGTATTTCTTTATCGCAAGGTCCCCTACCAGTTTATAGATGAAGAAGAGTGAGTGAGAGATAGAAAAAGAAACCATCAGAGTACTTCTAGCAGAAGTCCCCTCATGCAATATGGGCCAGCAGGATGAAGAACCAGCTGACAAATAGAATGTGTGTGTTTAGGCCAGGATTCTGCCAGTGAGGGAATGTTTGGGACTTGCTGTATCAAAAAATTCTTCTGGACTTATTTTCTCTAGAAGAATCATTGACATTAATTATTTTCCCTTAATTACTTTCATTGGATGAATCATCTCACTAATTTCTCACTTGCAATATAAAATTCAGGCAAGAGTGAGAACGGCATACGTGAGATTTTCTTGAAAAAAAGAAATGCTAATCTGCACATGAAAATAGCATTTCTCACTCGATGATACAGAATCAGTTTCTCAGACATATGTTTGATTTTTTCCCCATCCTTTAATATTCTCACTTTTCTGTCCATCCCTCCTTTCTTCTCCCTTTCTTTTATCTTAAAGCATTTTTACAGGCTAGAATTACTAGGAAAACCCCTTAGTTCATATTTCATTTCCAATCTGTCCCCACTTAAATTTATATACCATACAAATGCCAGAAGTTTTGCTAGACTTGTCATGCCATCAGTATTAACTTCCATATAGCAAATGTTTCTGCAGAATGTCAAGTTCACAAGCTGGTCTTCAATGCCACTCAAACCTTATACATATTCTCTCATTCACCTACTTCCTTTTTTATTACGGAAGAAAAGTATTGAATAACTATAATGTGCCAGAAACTGCATAAGGCAATGTTGAGTCAATATGGCTCAAAATAGACATGGTCCTTGCTGTAAGGAACTTAAATGCTAATGAGAGCAGACCAAATATAGGCAGACAAATAAATGTCAGTCGAAATGAAAAATATTTAGTAAAAAAGAGATTAAGACAGAAAATTACCTGGAGATGAGAATCTACTTTAAAAAGGATACCTCTAACACAGTGACACTTAATATGCACAAGATTCCACATGGAGGGAATAGTGTATTAAAAGTTCCTCACGTGGGAAAAATCTTGATCCATTCAAGCAACTGAAAGAAGATGGGTTGAGTGATGGACTGTCATACTGGATTTACAGCCCGTCCTAATCCAGTATAATCTCATTTTATTAACAATTTGATTATATCTGAAAAGACCCTATTTTCTAATAATGTCACATTTATAAGTTCCAGGTAGACATGAATTGGGGGGTGGGAGGGTTACGCTGTTCAGTCAGTACAGAGGCTACTGGAGTAAAAGACGGTGGTGGTGTGTGCACACCCAGCACACACCTGTGCTCTTACCGCCCCTGCTCACTCCTAGGTAGTGGACTGGGGTAGAGTCAGCGGCAGTGGATGTGAAATGAGGAAGTGATTGTGAAATAAATTTTAGAAATGTAATTAACTGATGTCTCGAATGTGAGAAGGCAAAGCCAACACAATCTGAGGGATACTTTTTTATCACGACTTCCCTCGTGTCCTCCCTGATCAGTCACTGAATGCCCAGTGTTTTTACCCTGGAAATCGATGTCCCTGGCTTCTAGATGATCTAACTCAAAGCCATCACTTTTATGTCCTTCTTTATGAGGCCTTTCTTAATTAGCTCCACCTTACTGATAAGAGCATTAAACTACAAGAAATGGATTAGCCTGTCATAAGCATTAAAGAAATCAAATACATATTTAAGTCACCGTTATTGAAACTTTGCTTGTATTTATAAACAGTGCAATGCACTCTTTGGAAAAAATCTGGGAACTAGAATAGTGATGTTAGAATTGAAATAGAAAGCTTAAGTCGATCCTCATTAAAAACAAAAGAAAACAAAATTCCATATGCTTTGTGTCTAGAATACAATATAAAATTTTCTGGGTAAAAGAGTTCCTAGTGATTACAACCTCTAAAAATAATAACCTTTCCCATTCACATTGTTGGGCAATCTGTTTCTTTCTTAAATGGAATGGCCAAAAGTCTTCATAAATCTAGTTATATTTTTAATTTGTATAATCTCTGTTAGGTACTCAGTTCCATAACTTTAAAATATGTAGTGTAATGATTTAAATCTTCTTAAATTCTTATAAAAATCACCTGCAAACTAGTCTCATTGTGGTGAGGGAGGCTTGAGGATGTCAGGGAGTTTTCTGGTTCAGGTATCGAAAAATCGAATGAAAATAAATATGTTATCCAGATGTTTATTTTATTGATTTACAGAAATTTCCTCTTTCTGTTTGTCTTTACACTTTTGACCCATTTTTTAAACCTATAAACCTAAAATAAGCCCTCTATCCTTTTGTCCTTTTCTGCAAATATTTAAAACCTCGCATTGCTTTTCCTGAGGTGCAGTGACCAAAAAACTGAAAGAATCTCAGCTATTAATACTAACATTTGTGAGTCCCAGGCCAAGAATATGAATGGGGGCTCACAGAATGTAAGTATAAATATTGAAATTATAAATCAAGCTTTAAAAACTGTTAGATATAATATGTCTAGCCTTCTACCTTGGAAAATATACTTTGCTAATGACTTGGAAAGCCATATCCAAATTACAGATTTTTTTATTTGGACTCCCTAGCATTCTGTGTAGGGACTTAGCAATGCGGAGAGAGCCAGCCTTTGCTCCAGCCCAATCTGGCCTCCTGCCAACCCAGGTTCTGTTCTGTCCTTCAGAACCTTATGAATATGTGTGATCAGCCCAAAGAATGCCCAAGCTCTGTCCCCTCCATCAAACAGCTGCCCCAAGACCACATCTTGACTGACCCTCAGAAGGACTAACCCAGTCATGTCCTGAAAGGGTTCTGGATAGCTGGGGTATAATTTGGAAGTTGGCCTTTGATTGTGACACTGCGCATAGCCTCATGGAATCCTCTCCTCCTGGGTAGAGTCATGGCGGGATGATGTTCAGCACCAAATTCTCCAATTAAAAGGTCTCTTATCTAAGTTGAAGGACAGTACCAAACAGTGGAGCTTATACAGTTATTATTAATTCTTATTATTTAAATTCCAATATCCATTGTTGAAGCTGGATGATCGGTGCATAGAATTTGATTTTTGTAATTCTCCCAATTTTTTGTTATGTTACCAATTTTTATAACAAAACAAAATATTAATAAATTTAATGTCTCCTTGATATAGCTCCTAGAAATTTTAAGTTCTGTGAGAGGGGGCTTTATTTACCTGGTTGTGCTTCTTTATAATTCTGTGATGTTTTCAGTGGCATACCCTCACTGAAGCTGGGGTGGAAATAATCAGTGTGATGTATATAATGCTACCGTTTCATTCCTGCACTCATCCTTGGCCTTGGCATCATTAAGCAAACACTATGATTTTCTCTTTAGTTTTATTATTTTTTTTTGCTTTTGCTTTATTTAAATAATTTTTTAATATCGACATTGACATCTATTAGAAGATGATGATGAAATTATTTTTTCACCCACTTGATTTCTAGGTTAAACTTAACTTGGAGCACTTTATCAACTTTCTTGTGTTGAATTACTTTTCAATTTTAAAAGTTAGCTTTCCCTCTCTTTTAGAGTATCAGTTTTTCAAGAATATTTCTCTTTCCATAAGCTTAACCTTTAGATCCACAACTTAGGATCTAAATTTAGAACTATGCTATTTTAAGTAGACTTTGTGTTCTTCTTACATTTAAAAAAACATCATTTCTACTGAATTCATTTCTAATGAATTTTGACTCTTTTCCAAACTTTGTTTTGCGAATTTTGTATAACAACACAAATATTTACTTTTTCCTTCAGCCTCAAGATACATATTCAATAGCAATGTGTAATCACTGTCTATATATATATATTTCCTATACCATCATCTGATAATTTTATTAATTAATATATGTAAATTTCCTTTTATTATAAATTCTAAAGCAAACTACTGCAAATAGTCCCTCATGTTCCATTTTTCGAAAGTTCATGTCCTTTTCATCTTGTTGATGAAATTTCACCAACTTCTATGTAGGTAAATAAAATAATAATGTAAGATACATTGAATGTATTTCTTGAGATTATTGAGTATTTTCATTTCAGTTTGGTTTACTGCACTTAGTTTTACATGCATAATTTTTTTAATAACTGGAATAAAAAATAACATAAATTAATATCTAAGGTATAAATGAATCATGTAGATTAATAAACTTCCAGAATTTTATATATTGTTTGTAAGTGATTTGTTAATCCCAGAGTATCTAATGATGCATAAATACAAATATGTTCTAAAATAAGAATAAATAAGTGGCAGTTCCTTAACTTCCCTAGACACTTGAGGCTTCATTTTTAAAAACCATTTGTATTGGCTCTGTCATGGCTTTATCTTGTCTTTCATTTTTACCACTTTTCCTCCTCTTCAGTGCTTACTCAGTGGCATGGGCTTCCCTGTGCACACATGCAAATGCAAAAACATACATATATTAGTGGTATTTATTATATCTTTTATGCTCAAACATTCAAGAGTTCTGTATTTTTGAGTAATGAAATTTAAATTTGAAATTCCTAAAACAAATTACAAACTACCCTTTTTGCATAGCCAGCATATATTGTGGAGTCAGATTCTACAAATGTCTAATATGTAACACATACACACACACACACACACACACACACACACACACACACAATGTGATTCCCAGAAATGATTCTAACAGCTTAAGTAGAATATATTTTTACATTACTCTGCTTGAATTGATAATGTTATTGCTATCAAAAGGATTCCATGCCTCTTCAACATTTAGTTTTTGTTTCACATCTTGCTTCCAATATTGTGTTGTAACTCTATATTAACTTTATCATTTTATTCCTAACTCATGTTCCAAAATACATTGCTGATGATATTAATATTCATGGGTATTCTGTGGAATTGTACCTTTTACAATAAATACATGATACATTTTAAACAATCTTAAGTTGTTTACATAGTAAAGCAAAATGACTTAATAGAGTCTGCAAGAGAATATAGGCAGAGTGAACATCAAGAATAGAGTTTTATTACCACCTACAATTACTAGCTGTATAGCAGCTATAAAAAGGAAATATTTGTTATGTTTTCTTAATATGTGATGTGGAGGTAGCAACACTATCTGTAAGCTTTTATAAAGAGGCATAATATCTTTACAGAAAGGGCAGTAGGGTTTGGAGACTGATAAAGGTTTTCATCTTGGCTGTTCCACTTAACTATCTTGTGTGATATGTAGCAACTCATTTCAACTTACTAAGTATCAGTTTCCTGTGCTTTAAAAAAGGAACAATAACACAGCCATTGTGTGTTCTGGAGAGGATTCATATTGGTACATATTATTTGGTACAGTGTCTGGCATATAACCTACACTCTATTAATGACATCTGTTATTAGTAGTAATCATTAAAGAGGTAAAGCTTACAGAAGGAAAGGGAATGTGAACATATCTAAGTACTCTTAGTAAACTTACAAATTATCTATATTTTCTTTTGTTTATATGTAATTATTTATGTGGCTGACTTTTATTATGCATATGTTACTATAATATTTTTAATCTCAGGTGAAATGACTTGGAAATTGGAGAGAAAAACCATCACCTTTTTGCTTTATATATCGATATTATGTAACATTCAAAACCTCCACATATTCAGGACTCAATTTAGTGGCAATTTAACAGCAAATGTAAATCATGAATTTTCTCCTTTTCATCCCATTTCAGTTACATTTTTCTACGAATTCTGCTAGTCTTTTTCATTTAATCTAAACACATATATGTTTTCCTAATCATAAAAGTGAAAAAATGAGGGATGCGTTTTGTTAAGAAGTATTGATATTGTCATTGCTTGGAAAGGAAACTTAAAAACAACTAGATATTTTGTCAGGGATATAGATTTATTTATACAATTTACCTACCGGAAGTGAGTTGTTTTAATTTTCCGCTATCCCTCTGAGAGAGGTTAGAAGAAGGAATTAGAATGTTTGATTATATGGGAGAATGCTGAAAGAGAGCCACCTTGAATCACATGTGGTAAGTTAATTGGTGGTCAAAAAAGCAAAGTTAGATGTACTTCAACTGTCCCTCTTCTCCATGTTGCTTCCTTTGATTCCTTTTCTTACATACATTAATAATATAAGGTGAAGGATGTATTTAAGTCAGTCCTGTTGAAATTTAGTTAAAATATTTTTATGGTCATTTATTATAAAACAATATTTTGAAATTAAGATAACTCAAATTCTTTGGTGTGGCATTCCGTCCTCTCTGGGGCATAGACTTGCTTTACCACTCTCCTCATTTCTCACTATTGCACCTTTCATTGACTCCCCTTAGACAACTTTGAGCTAGTAACTGTTTATGCATATCTTTGCATTGTATTTCTGACTTCTAAGTATTTGCAAATGCTGTTGCCTAAGAAAGGCTCCATATTACTCACTTCCACTCCAAATTAGCTAATAATAATTCATCTTTCTGATTTTAGCTGGAATGTCAGTAGCTTCTGCATTCCAAATTATTTAATTCTCTCATAGGTCTCCTCTCCATTTTACCCACCTCCACACATGGAGACACATGCACACACACACCCCTCTACCTCTACCTGTCTCTATACATAGTTCCTGGACTTCACAGATAGAACGCTAATTGTCTTTTATTTCTGTGTCTTTTACACTGCAAGTTTCCTTATAGAATGGGCTATACTTTCTTTGTTATTTCTTCATGTCGCCTCTTCCCTGAGCAATAACCATAATATGCATTCAATAAAAAATTATAGAAAACAAATATATTCAAATCATGAAGGTGAAATTTCTCTGTACTGAAATAAGCTACTAATTTTAATCAAAACTTTTATCTTTATATCAAATGTGTATTTGAAATATATGATGATCCTTTGTTTCTATAACTCTAATGTAATATGTATATTTATAAAATTAATTTATATTCATCTCTTACATAAGAAATAAATGTTAACTATAATATTACCCTCTAGTAATATCTGATTTTGTATATTTTATATTTGTTGTCTAAAATACTCTTTTTATCATATATTAAATTTATCAATCCATAAATATCCATTTATCTATCAAAAATGCAAAAGCCCTATGGAATATTCTCTCCCAAAAGTTATGTAGTCTTTTTTTAACCTTCTAATTTTATGTAGCAGAAATTTATCCTAAATTTTCATATTTTTACTGCCCTCTATTACGCTAAATAAAATATTAATTCTCAATTATTTGCACCTAAGTCTACTAGAAACTTAGAATTTACTCTCTACATTTATATATGACATACATAATAAAAAATTCAAATACGTATTTATTGTGACTAATGCCAGTAAAGAGTGAAAATGAAATTTGCTAGAAATGTCTGTGGACTTCTTTAATTTCTAAAGATAACTGTTCTTTATTGAGGGTTATTTGGTTGATTTTGCTTTGATTGTGCTGTTGATTAATGAAGCTGTTTGAATTTTATTTATATTTATTTGAATTTCCTAAGTCTTATAACTCAGGCTAGTAAGCCAGAATTTATCAACCTTTCCCAACTCGTATCCTCAAGATGGAAGACCTTGAAATAGAAATGTGAGCTAATAGAAGCATTTGCTAACCATTTTCTCCTGCTGTGTATATTAGTTTGTAGTCTCTAATTCATACACAAAAGTTTATATACCAACTAATTTAAAATAACATTTACTTTTCTTTTTCTAGTTCATCGAGTTTTGACTTTGGTTGTTAATTTGTGATCTTTTTGTCTTTGTGATGTAGACATTTAGTGCTATAAAATTCCATCTTAGCACTGCTTTTGCTATATTCCAGAGATTTTGATAACTTGTGTCACCATTATCATTCAGTTAAAATAATTTTTTTATTTCCATTTGATTTTTTCATTGACCCAAAGATCGTTCAGGAGTAAGATGTTTAATTTCCATATGTTCATATAATTTTGAGAGTTCCTCATGGAATTGATTTCTAGTTTTATTCTACTGACGTCTGAGAAGATACATGATATAATTTAGATTTTTAAAAATTTCCTGAGACTCTTTTTGTGGCCTGACACATGGAAAATGTTCCATGTACAAGAACACCTGCACTCATATGTTTATTGCAACACAAATCACAATTGCAAAGCTATGGAATCGACCAAAATGACCAATAGCCAGTGCCAGTGAGTGGATAAAGAAAATGTGTGTGTGTGTGTGTGTACGTATATTTTATATATACGTACACACACACACACACACATACACACACACACACACACACACCATGGAATACTACTCAGCCATTAAAAAGAATGAAATAATGTCTTGCAGCAACCTGGATGGAATGGGAGGCCATTATCCTGAGAAAAGTAGCTCAGGAATGGAAAAACAAAACCACATGTTCTCACTCATAAGTGGTAGCTAAGCTCTGGGTATGCTTGGTCATACAGAGTAGTATAATGGAC
Source organism: Avahi laniger (assembly GCA_963575035.1). Lineage (NCBI taxonomy): Eukaryota > Metazoa > Chordata > Mammalia > Primates > Indriidae > Avahi > Avahi laniger. The sequence goes on along the minus strand of CAUYSK010000158.1, from coordinate 14,233 downwards.
ATTGGAGATTCAGAAGGGAGGTGAGGGGTGAAAAATTACCTATTGGGTACAATGTAACAGGAACACTAAAATCTCAGTCCTTACTATACAATCCAACCATGTAACAAAAAATCATTTGCACCGCTGAATATATTGAAATAAAAAGAAAACAGAATAAAAATGAAAACATTGAAAATTACTTTCAACATACTTAAAATTCCAATCTGTCTCAAAAGTAGATAATCAAGCTTTTCTAAACAACCTTTCAATAACAGCCGTTTTGCTTCCTTTACCTATTCCGACGTCTCCCTGTTCTTTCTCCCTACCCAATCAGTATGTCTCCATAAACACAACTTGTTCTCTCTCATTTTAAATTTAGTTTGGAAAATACAGCCACATTTTCACTAATCTTTTTCAAACAATTAAAATTTTACTTCACTCACATAGCATCTTCCTGAATGATCTAATCTGTGTTTCATTTTTCTCTGAATAGCCACACTAGATATTTTATGATTAGGAATGTTAGAGAGCTGAAACATTAATAGTACAAAAAGTGTTTCTTTCTGTATTTCAATAAGTCAGACTAAATTATGCTTACCTAAATTATGTGTGTACTTTGTTAAATATCTCAATAATCTTGCAAATCTCAGGCAGCACTGAAGGAAAGAGGAATCAGGAGGGCAGGGAAAGGGAGAAGAGGGTAGGGGAAGGCAGTGAGAAAGAGGGGAGGTGAGGATGGAAGAGTTTTGTGTAGCTGGATTTCTTGGGAGTGAGGTTCTTGATAACCACTGTCAATCCTGGGAAAAGAACAATTAAATCACATTTTTTTATCATTCAGATATTTTATTAAGCATTCAAAAGGAAAGAAAATGAAAGGAATTCTCCTTCAAAACAAGTAGAGTGGAAAACGAAGCCTAGTGGAATCACGTGAAATTCTTTGGAAACTTTCTTAAATTATTTAAACTTCCTAAACTGTATTGTTCACGTTTAAAATGGGTGGTAATAGTAGTAAAAATCCAAAGACGAGATGAGGTCATGCGAGTACAGTACTCTCAGCTGTTCCAGGCACGCAGTAAACACATTACATAATAATTAAGCTTCAGATCTCATTTTAAGTGAAACATTTAGGATTGAGAAGGGAAGGTCCCAGTCAGAGCTCAGTCAAATTAGTTGACTCAGAATTATTAATTTTGCATTTGAAATATGAAATCCCATATACTTCACTCATGGATTAACTCCCATACCCAGTTATCATAGAGTTGGAGTAGTGTCAGTCCCTTGAAGTACAGATTCCTAAGTGTATAGGGGCTCCTGAAGAGAATTAAGAAGTATCTAAACATTAAAACAAACTATATATTAATAGAATCTACTGGGCGATATCACCTATTGAAAGTATTTTTTATTTTAACTGTAAATGCTCTGAAACAAGATTGGCAAAATCATATCATTTTAGTTATCAAAAAACAGCTACCAGAATACATAGCATAAGCATTTGGTCTTGGATTTAAGTAAATCATTGTGTCTAACATTCGACTCTGATTCTGACTCAGTGGCTCCTGTACTAGAAGAAAAGATGCCTAAGGTGGCATAGTTGTGACCTGAAAATTAAAGCTCTAAATATTTAAGCAGATTTGAAATGCACCAACAGAGCAAAGTGTATACACGTAGAGGGCTGTGGATTGCACACTAATCAAATTTTATTTATTAAGTAGAGAAAATTAATATAGAAGTATATGACTCACCAACAATGTGTACTTTTTTTTTTTTTTCATTTTGCAGGAAAAAGTCCGGCATTTACAGAAGGCTTTTGCCTCCAGAGTGGATAAGTCCACACAGACTGAACTTCTAAGCTATGATGTAAGTAGCTATGTAAAACCCTTTTTATCTTCTTTATTGGTATTCAAATCTCCAACAGCTTATTTACTTCTGCTGTGCTGTGTCCATGCATTGATTTAATAGGATTTAGTGGTGCACCATTCATCTTTTGCTCTTAAACAATCCCCAAATACCTTCCGGAACTAAAAAAGATAATTACAGGCACCGAGTAGCATACCAATGTCTTATTAATTTTTTTTTAAACCAGCAACTCTAATACAGTCTTCTGAATTAGTGAATTTGCAGACATGTGGAAAATACATCTTAGAATACTAGGGCAATTTATTTTTAAGAAAGGCTAATTTATTTATTAACAGTTTAATAAAGTTCCTGCATTTGCAATCACCAATGGCCAAGCACATCATTTTTACATATAGGCACTCAAAAGGAAACACAATTTGGTAAGAAAGTTTACAATAATATTTTAGCTCTTGGGTTTCGGTGGAGGCGGCAGAAAGTAATTTAATTGAACGTTAGTATTTTTTTCTTCTTGTGAAATACTTGTTGAGCTGTCAAAATAGAATTATAAAACATGTTTTAATATAATATTGATTCTAGTAACACTGGATGATTTTGGAAAACTTTGATACAGTGATTATCTCTTTTGTAGGATTTTTTTCCTGTTTAAAATTTTTTAATACAAAAATATGTGTATATCAATCTCTAGGATATAAGCAATGTACCTATTTTACAAATAGTAACCTATGTATTTATAAATCTGCAAGCCTGAGAGTTGTTCAATAAGAATAATAAAACCATATTTCTCATTAGATCTTTTTCCAACATACCATCATACAGCACAGATACTACAAGTTAGTTACCTTAGAAACCATATGCTTCAAATACCTCGATTTTCAAATAAGTTACCTGAATTTCAGAAAAGTGTGGTTGCTTTTTCACTACCACATGATCTTTTTGGAAGTCTAGTCTTATTAAAACTAATGTTTTCTTAAAACAGGGAAAAGTGAAAACACACATTTGGACTCAAATATTCCATTTTATTCAATTTAAAGAATGATGTTTGGGAGACAGAAATCTAACTCTCTGAATGACTGAACATAAATATAAAATTTGAGACTTTTATGTAACATTATCAGTTCTATGTAGTATTATTAGTGATGTCTTGTGAGAATTGGTCATTGAGGAGTGAATTGTACCTCTAGGGAAATAACTAAGCAAAAGAGCTACTAGCAGCCTCATGTTAATTTGCCTGTCTGTGCCTCATAATTTTCTTATTTCTACAGATTTCTTATATTGATGTTATTTAGTTCTCTAAACATACAAATAAAAATAAAAAATGAAGCCACACACATCGTTAATCCTCATTAAATCATCATTGTTCCTACCTTGTTTTCATATGTGATAGTGATAGTTAAATCCATTTTATTGGATTGATTTCAGGTTAAAGAATAATACTTTTTTGATACTGAGTCCTTAAGAATCCCCTTGTACAAGTGTACAAGTGTTTGTTATGAGTTGGGTAGTTCTTAACATAGAATAATAATCTATTCTAAAGATTTCATGTTTCTTATTTCCTGGTGATATATTGTAATCTGCAATCATCAGTATCAGCAAATTAATTCCTAAATATGCATATAGAAGTTTATGAAAGTAACTAGATGTAACTATAGTAATAAACTTTAGGGCATTTTGCATGTGAAAGAGTGGGGGGGATATTTTAAATAAACAAATCAGAAATAAGTAAAACATTTTAAGTATGATGAATTACATAACTGGAAACATATGATTCATCAATGGTATAATTTCTTTCATGGCCAGGATATATTTTCTATATTTTTCAATATTTATTTATAAATATTTTCATATTTTATATGCAATAAGAATTGTTTATTCTTCAATTTATATTTTGTTCTTAGGAAATACAGTTTTATATTATTTTAGATTTCACAAATATGGTAAATACCCACATATATCTATTTATAATTTGCAAATAGTATTCATCAGAGAAAAAGCAAAATCTTGTAGAAATCTTTTACATTATGGATGATTCTTATATTCTGTTGCTTTATTCCTAAAGCTGTCAATGTTAGCCACAAATTATTCTTTACAGATCATTTTAGATCATGTTTTCTTGGTGTCAACGTCAGAATATATGATACTACAAGTCACTGTTAATATAATTTCCTTGAAAAGATAACTATTACTACACATTTTGCTTAAGATAGAAATTAGAATCCCCAGAAAACATTTATTATAATAGAATCCATTAAAAATCTACTACAGTGAATAAGTTTAAAGGTTTGTACAACAAACTACTTCTATCTGGTAACAGATTTGTCAAGAGACTTGAAACTAATGTTAGTGTGCAGTGTGTGCTCTGATTTCTAATGCATATTGCGAGAATTTTTAAAAAATAAATTCACAGTGTCTCAGCACAGGACTATAAACACAATAGTTCTTGTGATTCGGGAGACTGTTAAATAAATGATGAATGTGTCTTAAAGAATCAATGCTAATTTAACCTCTTCCACCTTCCTCTGTTTGCACAGGATTAGTTTATTGAAAGATCAAAGAATAATTTCTTAGGTGTCACCTGTGTTATTAAAACAGGCTAGAAGATGAATAGGTGTGGTCAAGTAGCAATGTTGCCCATTATAAGATTACATTAAGAGGTAGGGAGGTTTTTTCTAATTATATCTACTATATAAATAGATGCTTCAATATAGCATATATGCTGTCTATAAATATTTTATAGCTTGAACTACTGCAAAGAACATTTTGATTAAAATATTTGAGAGTGAATAACCAAAACACTGTGAAGATCTTATATTCTGGCATGGAGAAAATTCAGGTACTTTCATTAATCTGACATCTTTATGGACAGCCTGTTTTTTGAACTTCCTTTTTATGTTCTCCAGAAGATTGTCTTTTTAAATGTAGTTGGTTGACTTTAAAGGTGTAAATTTTCCTTTCAGTTAGTGCTTGAAATTGACTCAGAATAGTCACAGGATTTTAAAATTTCTTATAGAGACAAATGCACTAAAATTTTAAGTAAAGAAGGTTCTTTCATTGGCACATGTTTTAAACTTATCAAGAAGTATTCGTTAGTCTTGAACTTGCAATTTTTTTCATATTTTCTTTGAGTTTTGAAGTTATCAGATATTTTATAAAATTTTAAATTATCATTAATTACTGATAATCTAAATATTAGGGGTTTTCATTTGGCTATTTAAAATTAACTGACTGTGTCATCACACATATTTTGTTTCATTCATGTTTGAATAAGGTATAAATCATTTTGGTAATGGATGCTCATACTGCTGTTGGTTTTTCAAATATTTTAACATACTTTGCAAATTTTGAGATTTGCTTTATAAATGCAATTTCCTACTTATATGCCAGGAAAATAATAATACTGTTTACATTATGAGTACACATCTTGAAAAAACTTTCTCAGTAAAGTTTTCTCAGTAAAGTTCTCTGTATTTCACGATCTCTGCTACTTTTCTTAGATTTAATTTTGGTGATACTCCTGGTGTGCAGGGAGTTCTAAAAAGTATGAAAATAGTTCATCATGCCGTATTCACATAAGAATAAGAATGGTCCGTTTTTACTGTAATTGTTTTATTAGCTATTAGATAGAGCAGAAGAGTTTTTTGTCCTATGCTAATATATTATGTCAGCCTATGGTTTAAGTTCAGTTCAAATAACTGAATAACTATCAGTTAGACTCTCTCACCCAGCTGCTGATAAACTGTAGTTTATTAAAGCTTTCTGTTTTGGTTCCATTCATTGTTTCCATCTTTCTTAAATTTAATACTTCTCCTTTGCATGTATGAATGTCCCCTGACATTTATTAGAAAAAAAGTCTTGCCTGTCACATGCTTCATGTATTTATACTAGCATTATCTCAGATATTTCTGTTTATTTTTTACAAATTAAGAAACATACAGGTTTAAAACTGAGTTCTATGCTCTAGGTTTTCTTATGAATATAATTTTTCACATTAAAGATAATTTCTGCACAAGTTTAAAACATGGGAAAGATGACCATCATCCACTGGTGCTCATTAGCATTTAATGGAGAAGTCACTGATTTTATCCAGTGTCATTGTCCTAAAGACATCACTTTTGAAACTCCATCCATGCATTCATTCAACAAATGTTATTAATACTAAGTGCCCTCTAGGAGCCAGGCTCCAGTCTCGGTTCTTGGGATACATCCTTTAACCAAACAAAAATATTCCTGCGTAGAGCTTGCAGTTGTTGAAGACATACTTAGAATAAACAGCAAGCATAATAAATAAACAAATGGTATAATGAATTAGAAAGTGGGAAGAGCAATGTAAAAAAGAAAAATACCAACAGGGAAAGGATAATTCTAAGGATATGGGGTAGGGGTCAGGACTATGATCAGAAATTTTAAACAGGATGATCTGGGTCAGTCTAAGGTTGAGACGTGAAACCTAAAGGAGGTAGAGGTGAAAATAACACTCAATCGAAAATTATGTATACAATGGAATATTACTCAATCATAAGAAATGACAGTGATCTAGCACCTCTTATATTTTCCTGGGTTAAACTTAAGCCCATTATCCAAAGTGAGGTATCACAAGATTGGAAGAATGGGCTCCACTTGTACTTGCTGTCAAATTGGTACTAACTGATCAACACTAGGGTGATCACATGGCAGTAATACTCTCCAGGGATTAGGGGAATGGGGGGTAAACCCGCAACTAAAGGACACAGGGAGCATTGTAGAGGGGAAGGGCATGCCTCTAACCCTTGCTTGGGTGAGACAAAGACGTAAAATGTAACCATAATGTTTGTACCCTCATGATACCCTGAAATAAAAAAAAAAAATCCTTTAGTGATGTGTTCCTTGAAACCCCTTAAAGACCTCTCAGTTAGTAAGAACAAATTGCTTTGTTTTTGCTGGTGCCCTCAATAAGAAGAATCAGCTTAATTTAGAGGTCATGCAGTATAAAAAAATACATTCTGTGCAATGAAACCTAGAGTCAGACCCATTGCATCAAGAGACTAGAGAAACACAGTCTACCTGAGAGAAGAGAAGACTCAGGCCTCCCGTATCATACTCACCTACCATACGCACTGAGAAGAAGGCTGGGTAAAATCAGCCACATCATAGAAATTACATTGGCTTTTCCTTCCTTCCTTCCTTCCTTCGTTCCGTCCTTCCCTCCTTCCATCCTCTTTTCCTTTCCTTCCCTTTCCCTTTCCCTTTCCCTTTCCCTTTCCCTTTCCCTTTCCCTTTCCCTTTCCCTTTCCCTTTCCCTTTCCTTTCCTTTCATCTTTCTTTTCTTTCTTTTCTTTCTTTCTTTTTTTTTGGCTTGCATTTGCCCAACCTCTTCTCTCTATATACACCATTCTTCTTCCAGAGCAGGCACGGTTGGATTGATATGCTTTAAATGTATAATTAGACTTCATTGTATATGAGCATATCTTGTTTATCAGAGAAGATGGGCCAATGAACGTAAACAAATATAAGAAACACTCAGCTATTACTTGGTGATAAAAATAATAAAATAAAGGACTCGTGTTGTTTTTACACTTCTAAAAGTCTGTAACAAATTAGTACACATTATTTTATTTTATTCACAAACATATAAATGTGGATATTGCTATGCTATGTTATTTTCTGTATTACTTTTTTATATCCATGAAGTCTTTTAAAATGACTACTTTGTGTCTTTTAGCATGAAGTATTAAATACAAATCAGCATAGACAACCAGCGATTTTAAAACATAAGTGCTAACATGCAGTTGTTTTTATAGCGTTGGTATTGAACGATTCTTTCTAAAATCCCAAATCTTTGTCTAGGAGCCAGATCCTTCCTGGAGTGTCTCCAAGTCCTTAATTCTATGATGACTACATAGAATTAATATTGGTTAACCGACAACCCTTTTGTTAAGAGAATTTGTGGTTGAGATCATTATGGGGAAAATAGCAAGGCTAGTTGGCAGCTACAAAAGTTCTTATAATTATAAAAATATTCATTAAAATAAAACAATAAAAGAGCACACGGGAGAGTGGGTAGAGAATGCAGAGCTGCTTGTCAAAGGGTACAAAGTTTCTTTTAGCCTGGAAAAATAAATTTTGAGATTTATTACACAGCAGAGTGACTATAGTTAATAATAGTGTATTGTGTATTTCAAAATAACTGAGAGTAAACTTCGAATGTCTCACCACAAAAAAAGATAATTGAAATGATGGATATGTTAATTACCTTAATACCTTAATTTAATGAATGCACATTATATACATGTATCAAAACATCACATCATACCCTATCAATGCATACGATTATATGTCAATTAAAAATATTAATTTTTAAAAAATCAAAGAGCATACATGAAAGCATTTTTATATAGCTTAACTAATAATTATACATATCATATTTGCTGAAAATTATGTTCAGTGAGAGTGTTGATAAAAGAAAAGTAGATGTTTGTTAAAAAGAAAATTTCTTCCAGCCCACTTCTACTTTCAAGTTGTAGATTGCCACGTCTATAGAAAATGTGAATTTAAATTAAAAAATTTTAAATTTTTTCCTAGACAGTGTTAGAAATTTTTTCAGGTATTTAGTGTGCTAAGTGGCATTATATAACAGAAAGTCCCTTCTGAAGGAATTTTTACCACATTTTGAAACAATGTATAAATTTAGGACATATCTAAATGACTATTTATGATGCATTATGAAATTGCAACTAATTATTATACTTTGTATGAAGTTAAGTCCTAAGACTTTGTTTAGGTTCTTGTTTAAAATAAATCTTTGTGGACATATTTTATATTAACTCATTTCTGTTGAAATGCTGCTTTCTTTTGTTGTGGTCTACAATCAGGAAAAATCTGCAAAGGCACATTTATCCTTGAGATATATATATATATATATATATATATACACACACACACACATATATATGTATATCTATCTCCTTGAAATACATATAAATATCCTTGAAATATATATCCTTGAAATATATATCACCTTGAAATAGATTTGTCATCAAAATATATATATCCTTGAAATATATATGGACGCACACCAAAACGGTCTTCAACAACACAGATATATACACATACACACACAAACTGTATGACATAGTTACAAAAGCAATCTGTGTTTGCTATACTGTTCTTATTATGGAAGTTAGGATTAGATGCAGATCTATTAATTTTTATGCATAGATAATAAAAATTAATGGAAATAATGTCTCATATTAAATTAACTTTTAAAATGGTTATTGACATATTTATGGCCCAACTTTTTATACTTGGTGTAAATTAATATCGAAATAGTTTCTTTTCAAGGTAATAGTCAACTCCTAGAAGCACTAATTTTTGAATAGGTAGAAATCATAAAACCATATATATTCTAAAAGAGTAATGATAATTTTTGCCGTAAGATAGATATGGCAGCATTTTCTTTTATGCACAACCCTAGCTCTTGGCTTTTCATTTATGTCATGGTTGAGCCTTTGTTTCACTAGGCTGTCAGATTTCATTAATTAAATTACTTCATTCTTCCCTTTAGTTTTCTTGTGAGATAGCTATTCTCTTTGACAACTCTACTGTACTTCATTTAGATACACAAAAGGGAAAATATCTATTGAGACCATTAGTTCTCATAATGATCTTTGTCCATCAATAAGTTTTTCAGCCACTTGATTTATGCTTTGGGACTTGAGAATACCTAGATTATACCTTTTGCCAGTGAAAGAACTAATATTGATTTTAGGAGAAAAAATACATTGAAATGTTGAGATGAATAGTGTTTAAAAATAAAGATGTAAAGTTATTTTATAACTTGTCAATAGCCATAGAGAGCCAAAGTAAAAAAAAAAAAGTTCCGTAAATATTTGGCTTCATAACAAACCAGCAAAGGAATAGGAATTTTCAGAATATCACATTAGAAATTTTCCTAAAAGAGAGCCAAATGTATGGTTAACCTTATGTTCTATAAAGTAAGAATACCAGGAAATTACACTCTTATGTGATGCCACATTGTTAAGATGGTAATTAGAATTTCAAATTCATAAAGCTGAATTACTATAGAAATAATTTATACCAAAAAGAGTGTAATTTGTAATTCAGAGCACTTAAAGAGTCAAAGTTCTATACATATCAAAATTACTTCAGACTTGTCACTATTTTATGAGTTTTGTATTTATAAATGGATTTATAGATTTGGATTTAGTCTATCAATTTATAGGACAATTTGTTTAAAGTATGGTCTAATATAGAGTAATTTTCAGAAAGAAAAATACTTTAAACAGGTTTTGCATTTTCTTGCATTCGTAAAATATATACTGAATATTGATGAATTGTTCATTTTCTAAGGCTAAGAAAGAGCTAATGCAGAATTGGAATGATTGTGTTTTTCAACTTTTTAGATTATATTAATGTTAATTTAATATTGTTCCAAAAATGCTACTTGGAAGTCTTTTAAAATTTATGGGAAAGTTGGAATATTAAAAAGTAGGTCTGAGTTGAAGTTTTAGTAAAGATATGAATGTTAGAAGCCTTAAAATAAATACACTAGAAAGCAGAATTCTAGATTTCTAATATACAAAAAATAAAATATAATAATATATTCCCTCTATCTTTTCACATTCATTCAACTAGCATTTGTGGAAGAGGTACTGAACACTAGGCATCTTCTTAATGCTTATTTATTGATCTGAATGATTTTGTAGAGTTTTATTTATTTTTAAAGCCATATTTAGTTGACAAATAAATATCTACCTCTAAGTGTAACATACAGTTATAGTCCAGAGGTTCCTTTCATCACACAGTATTTCACCTTTATTCATTTCTTTATACAGTCATATATATATAAAAACAAAAAAAACAGTTATTCCAGACACTGAGATTGTAGCAATGAACAGTAAGCAGACATGTTTTCTGTCTTCATAAACCTCAAATTCTAGTGGCTAAAGACAGACAATAAATTAGAAATCAAAGAAATCAACAAAAGAATTCCACACAGTGAAAAGGGCATGAAGGATATAAGAAAAATGATGAAATTAAGAGAAACCAGGTAAAGGGAAAGGGCTGTGCCTGGAAAATAGCCATCAGAGAAGAGCGTTCTGAGAATGTTGCATTTGAGCTGGAACTTGAGTGATGAGTCAGCTGTTCATAGAACCAGGACAAGCATCTTGACAGGCAAGATCATATCAAGGGCAGTCACCTTTTAAGACTGCTGAGTTCTTCAGGACTTCATCATGTTGGTTTTGGTCTTGTCATCTTATGTTTAGGATCTACGCATTCTAATCTATATAGCACCACAGATAAATTTGCAAAAAAAAAAAAAGAAAAGAAACCCACAAATCCTCAGATTACATTGTGTTGTATTTCTGATTTAAAACAGACACACACACACACACACAGACTGGCTCACTAAGGCTTTTGGGATAAAAATCCACATTTCTCAAACCAGCATCATGGCTGCCAAAATTTTGTCCTTCTCTATTTTATTCCATCTAAACTGACCCATTACAAATTGCCATTCCTTGTTTCTGTTGTTTAGGTTTTATTTTGTTTTGTTTTTTTTTTTTAACAATTTTATCTGGAATATCCCTCCCCAATAAGATACCTTTCTAGGCCAAGCTCCAATTTCATATCCTTGATTTGACCACCCAAAGAAGACGTGCTTTCTCTTTCTATAGAACTCCTTCAGCAGTTATGAATCCTATTTAACCGACCTTGCAGTTATCAATCCCACATATTGTTGTCAGTTCTATATGTTGACCTGTATGTGCTATAAATTAATCTATAACCTACCATCTTGTAATATGGTTCATCTTTTCTTATATTCGTGTATATTGCTTTAATTCATGCATACTCATGTATATTGCTTTAATTAAAATTCTACATTACTTGGGAACAGGTGCCATGTACTGTATTTCTTGGATATTATTTTCCTCTTATAAGTGTGACCAGAACAAAATGAAGTTCAGTTTTTAAAAAAGGGTGAGATATTTGGAAATATTTAATTTCCTATCACTTAAAATTGCAACAAAGTTTAAAGATTAAAAAGTAATAATAATAATTGCTGCAGATTGACAAAATTTTGTTGGAGCGTTGTGTTGAGTACTTTGACGACTATGGTTTACAGAAATATCAGGAGAGCAGTGTGAGATTGACTTAGTACTTAATTATTTAATTTTCTTGCAGTTTGTAACTTGAGGAATGCATGAAGAGTTACATCAAACTTATTTTTGTAATTCTACTTAAAACACCAAGGAAATAAAATCTTGCTAATTAATCGTCTCTCTTTCGTCTTATGTTTGGTAGTGAAAGATATTTAATTGGAAGTTGAGAGCCAGTAAGCATTACTAATATAAATATTCTTTACAAATGTTAATAATTTTTGACTTAGAAAATCATAAGTGGAACAGCTTTATATTGGTCTGAATTTTCTTTAAGTGTTTAAACATTTTAAATTTTTATATTAAGTAAAATTTCATTTCATTTTATTAATTTCATTCATTTTTTTCTTTTTGTTTTCTTCTTTTCAAGGCCCTGTGGAATCCTACATGCACTGAAGTTTTATTTAAAACAGTACATAGGCCAACCTAGGTTAAATCATTATTTGACCATAAGAAATGCACCACTAATCTGTGACATGTTAAATATTGAGTAAAATCAATTTTTCCATCATTCCATATGTAACTCTTTCTCAGAGTATGTAATACAGAAATATTTTCATTCCAAATACTTCACACTTTTTGCATTTGAAATCAGTCACATAAAATATTGATGAATGAAGATTCAACTAGCATATTTGTGCTTTATTCTTATTGTATTTTTAAAACAAAATAGACTTTTATTCAAAAATTTTCTCTATATGCAAATATTCTGAAATGTAATATTCCACTTGGCAGTAACATTTTTTGTTCAATCTTTTCATCCATATCATTTGTCACTCTGGTTATAGTCTTCGTTCAATTTCATTACATATTCTGTGTACATTAGATAAATTTGAAAACAATGCCTTTAGTTTCCTCCATCTTAGTGGGACAGTTCCTATGGAAGAGCTAAATTATCCATAACCTTTTCTCCCTTGTATCAAGATCAAAAGATGAAAGCAGTGTGTCTTCAAATAGAATAAATAATGAGGTGTCTTATTCTAACTACAGAAAGTAAAATTCCTATTTATAATCCTTAAATAGTTGAAGAAAGTTTATCAGATACTGCCCTCATATTAAACAAAGTTTCTTGAGTGTGTCATAAAAGGAAACTTCTGTCTGTCCTGTTTATTGCCTTCCTATAATAGCTAACCTTAATTATCAAATAGCCAGGTGGCTCCAAGACACTCCTACATATTGTAGTTTATTGCAAGGATGAGTGACAGATGTAGTCAGCCCAAAAGAATGTCTCAATGTTATAACAGGGATCGGGGCAATAGAAAAGCCATAGAGCTAAGGAGAGGACAGCAGGTTTTATCGAGTTCTCTATATTGCACGAACAGGTAATGAAGTAATCACGGTTAATGGTGGTAACATTCAGAAAGCTGTTATAGAATTTATTAAATTATTTGAATTATTATGTAAATATATAATATGAATAATAAATGTTGGGTATAAACCATGGTATTAAAATAAAATTATAAATATATTTATTTATACAAAAACATTGTATTGGCCTTATTGATTTTGCCCCTTAAAATGCCTTTTTATGATGCAAGATACAAAAACGTTTTTTGTTTCTCTAACAGTTTTCTAGAGTTTATTCTTTTATCATATTCTTATCTTTTTCTTTTTATTGTCTTATATTTTATATTTGAAACTTTAAATATAAATAATGCAAAACTCCATCCTTTTTAAATAAAGCATTCCCCTGGTAAAGATTCTTTTCATTGTGAATGGTCAATACTGTATTATTTTGAAAAAGCAAGAATTTAAAGATATTTTCACTAGACTACTAGAACAAAAATTTATAACAGCAACTGGAGTAGGTCAATAAAGAAAGATACTTTTCTCCTTAAAAGCAACGTCACAGAAACTGTCACTACAGACAAAAAAAAATCACCTACCTCAAAAGGTACAATTTTTTTTTTTTATTTCAGCATATGATGGGGGTACAGATGTTTAGGTTACATATGTTGCCCTTACCCCTTCTCCGAACCCAAGTCAGAGCTTCAAGCGTGTCTATCCCTCAGATGGTGCACATTGCACTCATTATGTATGCACGTACCCACCCCCTCCTCCCCTGTCCCCACTGCCTGACATCCAATAAATGTTATTCTTATATGTGCACTTACGTGTTGATCAGTTAATACCAATTTGATGGTGAGTACATGTGGTGCTTGTTTTTCCATTCTTGGGATACTTCACTTAGTAGAATGCATTCCAGCTCTATCCAGGAGAATACAAGAGGTGCTATATCACCA
>CAUYSK010000156.1:0-54885 GCA_963575035.1 Avahi laniger | reverse complement strand
TTGCTTTGGGGTTCTTCTTCAAGAATTCCTTGCCTAGGCCGATGTCTGAGAGGGTCTTCCCAACGTCTTCATTTAGAATTCTTAAGGTTTCATGCCTTAGGTTTAAGTCTGTTATCCACCTTGAGTTGATTTTTGTGAGAGGCAAGAGGTGGGGGTCTATATGAAAAGATAATTTTACTTAAAGATTATCAAGCTTCTAAATCAGCTCTAAATGGTGAAGATAATTAGTTTCTTTTATATTAAATACTGAATGAACGAATGAGGCACATATTTCTTGAGAACATTTATTACGTGATGAATATTGTACTAGCATTTGGGTAGGACATAGAAGACTTATGTTCATACTCTCAAAGAGCTGATATTCTAGTGAAGTAAGACAGGTATGGGAATATCTACAGTTTAAAAGGAGTATATTCAATTAGTTTAAATATATAATGTGCTTAGAACATGACTAGTAAGCACTATGTGTATTAGTTACTATTCTTACTATATTGTTATGTGTGAAGTTTTGCATTAATTAACAGAATTGTGACCTCCCTTAACTTCTTTTCTCCAGTTGTGTCTCAGAGGCACTATTTCTTGCATATACATACTATTTCCTGTGTATTTACACACATGTATTTACACACATGTACGTGCTTCTGTTCTTTACACAAATGGTAGTATACTATATTTACTGCCATATACCTTCCATCTACTCAGTTAATATATCTTGGAGATTTTCCATTTTAGTACAGGACTGCTACTTTATTTTTTTTACCTGCGACATAGCATTCCATTGTTTGGATGAACCATAATTTATTTAACTTGTCTTCTATTGATGCCTTTTCAGGCAGTTTACAATTTTTTGCAATCACAAATAACACTGTGATTTATACAGAGTATTACTTGTCTGCGAAGTATACCTGTAGGATAAATTCCTAGTACTGGAATTGTTGGATCAAAGAGTATGTATGGGCATTTAGAATTTGATTACCATATTCTTAAGCAAATAACAGATGCAGTTTGGCAGGTTTCAGAGATCTGAGGGGCATTGGAATGAAAAACCCAGGAAAAAGTCCTTGTTCATTAGGATTCTTGCCTTTAGTTTTTTTAGGTCTAGGCTAGACTTTGTTGAGTGGCTCAATCTGAAGCACTGTTCTTTGGAACAGATTACACATTACCTTCCCTAACCCCTAGTACCGGGGAGTGCCCAAGATATAAAGCAATAATCAAACCAGAGTACACATTTCTTCTGGTGCCTTCCACAGAGAGAGGAGGAGAACAGGACTTTTTTTTCAGTGCTATGGCTACTTGCCTTCTGGGTGTCCTGAATACAATTCTGAAACATTTTTGCTCTTTTAAGTAAAGGACAATTCTGGAAAACCTAGGCAGAATTCACAATTTCCTATGAAGCTAAATAATTTTCAGTACCCAATGGACATATTCCTAGCCTGTCAAAAATATCCCCCTTGATGAGCAAATTAGAAATGCAAAAAAGACTTTGTGGGTATTTCTTACATATCAGAGAGTGGGATAAGGAGAAGATAAGGTTGTTTTCTTGCTTATGAATTTTCATATCCTTTCCCTGCTCAGATCTGATGGTGGTTACAAGATCAATCACAGCAGCAAGTGTCGATGACTAATGCAGTTATTGAGATGGGTCTTTAATTTCCTGGAGGCAAACACCATTACCCGCCACCTCCACATCACAGACAGCAGATGCCAGGACTACTGGGGAGTCAGTGATGGACGAAATTATAAAACTGATGCAATTATTGAGAAAATGATGAAACGTCTCACAATGCCAGGCTTCAATTTCCTTTAATTTCAGGTTTTGTGATATGATCAGTATGGCCTTGTCTTCAGTATCATTCCTTCTCTGCTCTCTGTGTCACCTCACCCTCATTGTGAGAACACATTTTGCATGAGGCAGCTTATTTTCATCCTTTCTCTTCCCATTGGGGCTCCTCTGTTTCTTTCAATGTTTTTGCTTTGATTATTTCTTATATTAATTGTAGAATTTAAGTTAGGTTTGTGGAGAAGTGGATCTTTCTCTGGCTCTAACTTATTGTGGGACTTAGGGGCAAATGACTTTAGCTTTCCGATCCAGTTTCTTCTACCTGTGGCTGAATGAAAGGATCTCCCCTTTGTGGAACACAGGAGCCTGCCAAGGACCAGGCCCAGAGTTGGCCAGTTTAGGACCTTGGGCAGAGCCAGGACAGTGTGGGAACTGGCAAGGAGTGTGTAGGCCAAATGTAGACGTTAAGGATTGTTGAGGACAGGGAAGGCAGGGAAAGAAGATGTGTCTTCGCCATCATTCCCTTCTAATAACTCTTCCTTTCTTACTGTTCTCTTAACTGAAAGGGCAGAGATAGAAAGGAAAAGATTACAAAGTACATCTATATATACCAGCCCCAAACACCTCAATTATCTTTTCACATTCAGCTGAGTTTGATGTCATTTTTGATAGCATCACACTTCTAAAGACAACGGTGAAGTTTCAATATTAAATACTTTCCAGCTCATTAGACTATTAGCGGAGGCTCTAAAATAGGGTCTAATAATAATGCTAATTGTAACTATTACTTTTAATAGTTTCCAAAGCATTTCCTCATGTATCTTGTTTGAACCTCACAACTAACCTCATTTTCTTGAGGAATTTGTAGCTTTTGTTACATTCTAAAAACCACAATAGAATAGAAAACATTTTTTTTGGTAAACCATTGGTTCTTAACTTTAGATTCGCCTGGGGAACAGGAAAACCCTGGTTCTCACCTGTGATATTGTGAAACATACTTTTGATCTTTGTTACTGTTTCTTCCCGTACAGCTCCTAAAACCCTTGGGATCTCTGGAGTGATTGTTTTGTATGTGAATGAGATGACTGGTGGCTGGGGGCCCCTAGACAGCTTCAGGATGGGGGCTGGTCGTTGGAAAGTTGGGACTTTTCAGCCCTACTCCTCAGGAGAGGGGCTGAAGGTTAAGTTGATCACCGGTGGCCCGTGATGTAATCAGTGACACCTACCTAATGAAGCCTTCATAAAAACTCAACAGGACAGGGTTCAGGGAGGGGCTTCTGGATAGCTGAACACGTGGAGCTTCCTGGAGGGTGGCTGTTCCTAGAGAGGGCATGGAAGCTCCTCACCTCATCCCACATGCTCCCATGCTTCTCTTCCATCTGGAAGATTATCTTGAGAAAACAAAGAAAAATAAACTATGTTAATTTTGCCTCAATTTCTTTCTTTAGGTCCACAATCATATCCTTTGTAATATCCTTTATAATAAATAGGTAAACACAAGTAAAGGATTTCCTTGATTTCTATGAGCCTCTCTAGTAAATTAATCAACCTGAGGGGAAGGTCAGGACCCCGGATTTATAGACCGTCTGTCAGACCCAGAGGCCACAACCAGAGATTTGCGATTGGTATCTGCAGTGGGAGACAGTCTTGTGGACTGAGCCATCCGCCTTGTGGGATCTCACGCTATCTCCAGGTAGCGTCACAGTTAAATTGAATTAGAGGACTCCTTGCTGCAGAATCTGCTGGAGAATTGATTGGTTGCTGATGGGGAGAAATCCCTACACATTTTGGTGACCAGAGGTGAAGCATTCTGCATAAGAGGATAAGAAAAACGCTTTGGTTTTTCCTATATCTCAATACCACCTCCACCCATCCCAGAGATTTTGATTTTATTGTTTCTGGATAGGAATTTTATAACTTTAGGTAAATCTAATGTGTAGCTAAGTTTGAGGACCACGGTGACTTAAACAAATACAGGTTGTAGGTGAAATGGTTACTGTCTTGATGGCTCTCTCTCTTCCATGCCACCAGTTATTTCTGGGGGGCCCCATGGCCCCAGGTACACTCCACAGGAGCTCCCAAACGGGTCTATGACTTGCAGCCACTGCCTTGTCTCTGCCCCAGCTCTCTCGTCCTCACCTCCAGCCCAGGAGGACTTGGAGCGCCCCCTGCCCCTGCTGCGAGGTGCTGAGCACCTGTCTGCGGGAAGAATGGTGGCTCTTCTCTCTGCAGCGGCCGTCTCACCAGTATTCTTCTCTTGCACAGTTTCTCAGGGTCTGGGAATCACCCCTGAATCATGTGGTGACAGATCCTGGCTGCCAGGCCTGACGGGGAGCACAGACATAGTTCTCTCTGACACATCCTGCTCTTCTCTCACCTTGGCCCCATCCAAACACCTTCCCTCCCCAAGCTTCCAAAACGGAACACCTGGGCAGATGAAGGACAAAAGATTCCGAGTGTGTGTGTGTGTGTGTGTGTGTGTGTGTGTAAGGGAGAGAGGTGTGGGGTGTCTTCACTAGTAGCAGCTAGCTAGCTAAAAATGCTCAGTTTTAGAAATTCTGTCAGTGTTCACACTAGAAATGTGGCACGGAAAATGTTAGAAATAGAAGCTGTCAATCATATCACATGAAGGTTGTAGCTGTGTGGCCATAGGCAAGTCTCTTCTCGGAGTCTGTTTCCTCCCTTATAAAATAAACGTAAAATGAAACCATGAAAATTGTGGATCAAAACCAGACTGGTTGATTTAAAAAGTTCTCTTCAGGTCTAAATTCCAGGACTCGGGAGACTATGCATCACAACAAGGTCACTACACTGGCAGAACACACATTGCTCATGGTGTAAAGTGTGTTGGCGAAGAGGGTAGCTTTGGAGATAGCGCGCTTACCAGCAGTGTGACCAGCAGGAAGTTCATTAACCTCCCTGTGTCTCAGTTTCCTCATCTGTAAAATGGAGATAGCACAGACACTATTAACAGTAGTGCTGTAGTTTGAATGAGGTGCTCCTCCAAAATTCATGTTGAAATTTAATCCCTATTGTGGTGAGATTAAGAGGTGGGAGGGCCTTTTGGGAAGTGATTAAGCCATTAGGGCTCTACCCTCATGAACAGGTAAATGTCCTTATAAAAGAGGCTTCAGGGAGAGTTCTCCCTTTCTTGCCATTCCGCTCCCTAGGCCTTGTAAAGGACACAGTGTTCCTTCCCTTTGAAGGATGCAGCAACAAGGCACCATGTCAAAAATGAAGACCGGCCCCTCACACGACACCAAACCTGTGATTTTTGGACTTCTCAGCCTCCAGAACTGTGAAAAATAAATTTCTGTTGCTAGTCAATTACCCAGTATTCCTGGTATTTTGTTACAGCAGCACAAACGGGCTAAAACAAGCAGCATCTGGGAAAGAAAATTAGAGTGATTAAAACCATTTTTTTCCCCCAGCACGTTCCCATTTTCTAGAATGGTGCTCCAGCACCACCCAGGAGCTTGTTACAAATGCAAATTTTTGGAAGCCACCCCAGACCTACTGAATTGGAATCTGTGAGGGATAAGGCCCAGGAATCTGTTTTGACAGCCTCTTCAGGGGATTCTTATGCATGCTAAACTTTGAGCAGAACAGTTCTAGAACCTTGCTCCCAAAAGTGCGGTCCAAACCCCAGCACCATTGGCATCAGCTGGGAACTTATCAGACCTGCAGCATCTTGGGTCTCATCCTGGGGCTGCTAAATTGTAATCTGTGTTTTAATGAGATTCCCAGGTATTTCTTTGCTTGAGAAGCAATGCCCTAGAAATGCATCTCTAATATGTAGCCAATAACCATATGTGTCCATTAAAATTAATTGAAATTAAATAATATTATAAATACAATTCCTTATTAACACTAGCCACATTTCAAGTACTCTCAATAGTCACATGGAGCTAGTGGTTACCATATGGGACAGTGCAGATTATAGAACATTTCTATCAACTCAGAAAGTTTTATTGGACGGTGCAGCTCTAGAATAATTATTACCATCATTTTTTATAGTCAGAGACCATCTGGATGGAGAAAATTACCTGGGACAAAGTTAACAATCTCTATTGCTTACAAGAGGCAGGCAGGTGAAGTAAATGAGTGAGGTAGGCCAATTATGAGAGAACCAAGAGCACAAACCCAATGGTAAGTGGCCAGTGATACTCAGTCTCCATGCTGGGGTGACAATAGGGAGTGGTGCAGACAGTGGCAATCTGAGAAAAGTATGTTCTGATAAAGTATGTTTAGTTACCATAGGCTAGGCCCAGGCTAGGTTAGACAGTTCTATTTTTGTTTAAGAAGCTAGAAATCTGGATTTTTAAATATGATTCTTAAATTGTGATCACTAAATTAAAATTTTAAAAATGCTGCACTGACCAAGGAAACATTACTGAAGGCCTAATTTGACCTTGGTTTTGCAACCTCGACATCAAACTGGCCTATTCTGTCTTGCCAAAGTTAGTTGTTTGCCTTTTGTATATCTTATTTTCCTACTTCCCTTTCTTCTTTCTTTTCTTCTTTTGATCTCATCTTTGCATTTCATTCCCTTTTCGTCTTCTCTTCCACCTACTCTAACTTTTCTTCATTCAGTAAGCATTTATTGAATGCTTTCTGTGTGCCAGGCACTCTGCTAGGGATTCAAGCTATAAAGATGAACCAATATTGCCCCTCCACTCAAAGAGCCCACAGTTTAGTGGGGGACTCAAACATGAATGTAGATAATGACAGCACAACTTTAGGAGCACTATAGTAGAAATATATTCAAAGCCCTGCAGAGTGGTAGATAAAGGAGTAAACCAACTTTGTGGGGGAGGAGTCAGGGAGGGGCATTCATGGAGGTGTGGATATCTGGGTTTTGAAGAATGAGTAGGAGTTCTCCAGGATGATGGGCTGGAATGAGAGTGGAGGAAAGTATTTTTAGTGGAAGAAACAGCTTGTAGATTTGACAACACTTAGCATGTTTGGAAAGAGAAAATTCCTGGGTGGCAGATATGTAGGGCATGTAAAATTGCTTATTTGACCTTCTTGTTCTTAACAGCCTGTCAGCCAGCCAGCCCCTTCCATCACTGTTGGAGCCACCTCCACCTCTCCCCAGGGGCCCCTCACTACACCTCGTGGCCCCTGGATCCACAACCTTCCTCTTGGGTCCTCTCTTCACCTCTCTCTTCTGTCTCCCTTCTTTGCTCCACTCCATCCACAAGGTCAAATTCTTGTCACTCAGAGAAGGTCAGCAACCCCCAAACCCCTATTCCCACACTCAGTTTCAGTGAGTGAAGCTACCCAGTGTTCAACCAACCAGAGGGAAGAAAAGATGCTGAGATTGTTGACCCACCTCCATTAGTAGTCATATCAATGACTCTGAGGACCATATTTGGATCCCGATTCAAACAAACTGTTAAAAAACGGAGGCAGTTTATGAGACGATTAAAAATTTGAACACTGGATATTATTGATCCACATTTTAAGGCGTGGTAATGTTATTGCGGTCATGTTAAAACAAAGAACATTTACCTTTAGAGATGCATCAGATATTTATGGATGAAAGAATATGAGGTCTGGGATTTGCTTCAAAATAATATAGTCGGAGAGGGGAAGTGGATGGGGTGCAGATGAAAAGAGATTGGCAGAGAATTGGTGATTCAATGGGAGATGAGTACATAGGAGCTGTCTATATTATATTATATTGTAGAATATTATATTATTCTAGACTTTCTACATATAAATATGTTTTCATATATATTATGTTTGAAATAATTCATGCTGTTGTTTGAATTGTGTCCCCAAAATTGTGTCCCCCGGAATATGTTGAAATTCTACCCCTCCTACTTCAGAATGTGACCTTAATTAGAAATGGGATATTTTCAGAGTAATAAAGTTAAGATGAGGTCATTAGGGTGAGCCCCAATCCCATATGGCTGGGGTCCTCCTAAGAAGAGGAATGCGAAGACAAGAGAGAGACACACAAGTGACGACAGAGGCAGAGATCGGAGTGATGCCGCTGCGAGCTGAGGAACGCCAAGGGCTGTTGGCCACCACTAGAAGCTAGAAGGAGTAAGGGAGGATCCGACCCTTGAGAGGGCATGGCCCTGTTGAAACCTTCACAACTGTGAAACAACAAATTTCTATTGGTGGAAGTCACTTGGTTTTTGGTTCTTCGTTACAGCAGCCCCAGGAAATGAATACACTCCATCATGAAACATTAAAATAACAAATATCAATACTTCCCTTCCTTAAAGTTTCTTCTTTTTTTTCTCTGCTTTTTCATCTACCACATCATAATCTAAAAATCTTCACTATGTGTCCACCTTGGGGATGATGCTCTGTTACTTTGAATAAGGAGAATGACACAGAACTGAAACTCCAAGAGTGGGAGGATGAGGGGGAGATGAAGAAGGAGGGCTTCACAGAAACCTAGACAAAGGTGTAAACAACCACCTCATCAATCCACACACCCTCACCAGGCCTCTTGCATGCCCGGAGTAAGCCATGTTCCTCTGCCACTGTTAGTTCTTCTGGGGGTCACCAGACCTGATTTTTGATCCTAGCACTGCCATCTTCTAACTTGGAGATGGTGGGTAAACCATTAAATACAAAACCTGATTTTCTCCCCAGTAAAGGGAGGGTGTTGGGTTACACCAGGACACCTTCCTTGCTCCCCTGACACTGGCTCAGAAGCTCCCTCGGCACCTGAGCTAACTGCACCTACAGTGGGGTGCATCACAGTCTTGCCATCAGTCCTCATCTGTTGCTGCGGCCAGTCTGGGAGCTCCCTGAGGCAGGAACTGTCTTGTTCACCATTGGATCCCCTCGCTGAGCACCCAGCTTCACCCAGAGGAGATGCTCAATGAAAGCAGCCTGCCACGACAACATTGTAATAATGGCGAATCTGTACAAACATACTGTAGAAATTCTCTTTCAGAGGGCTAGAGAAGAAGTCATTTATCTGTGTGTATCTTTTTTAACGCTTTACTCTGGGCTCTGCCAGGTACTGTCTTGCATATTCCTATTTGGGGGTCAGTTTCTGAGGGCCCCCTCCCCTATTCCCAGCACCAGGGCCTCCACCTCACTGTGCTATGGCACTGGCTATGCATTGGCTGCAATGACCAAAACGATGCTGAGAACAACTAAAATGCTTCTCCGGGGTAGATTTTTATGTGAGTTTCAAAGGTTTCGTGCTTTTTTAGTGATGAGGATTAAGTTTTACAACTGGTTTCAAAGAGGAAACAAGAAAGTGACATAGCACTATGGGTGTTTAACAGGAACTTGGAAGGATTTTTCTGTGCTCAAGGGAAGACATCAGAACTCTAGATATGCATGTACAGTTGAAGCCCTCAAGAAAAATGAGCCAGGGAAAGCACTTCAAACAAATGCATGCTGGTTTCTGCTGAGTATCATATGAGCTCTTTCCTTAGGAGTGATTCCATTTCAGGAAAAAGGAGAATTTCAGGATGCAAAGTTACCGTATGAAAAACACATAATCTGATATTTAGTGACTTAAGAGAGTGATACATCAAGATTTTAGCATTTTGATGAACTTGACTTATAAAAAAACTGGCCATTTCTTTACAAGGTGACATCTAAGATCTAAACTTCTATGCTTCTCCGAGTAGAATTTTTTCTATTCTACTTTCAGAATTCTCCAAAGTAGTTTCTACCTAGATTAAAAATTGATGGAGGACATGACAAAGAAATGTAATGGCTTCCCCACCCCCCCAGCAATATATTCACGTGGTACCTTGAAAACAAAAATCTTCAAATCTGTAAGCTCGGGTCACCTTTCTGTAGAAGGTCACAAGATGGCAGCATTGGGCTGATAGTATCAGAAGGCTCCACCCAGAAAGCATTTGCTAGTGGCTGTGATGGTGCAAACAGACTCCAGAACTGGTTGTTTCTTTGCCTCTACATCTCTGCAGTGTGGTCTGCTAGTATTGTTTTCCATTGCAGGAATTTCATGAATAAAACCTAGAGGGGCCAGAAGAAATCTTAAACAATCTAGCAATTCTGCAAGTTGTTCCAGCCAGTGCTGATGTCGATGTTGTATAGAAAAGAAATACTTTTGTCAACAAAGGGAATATGTATGTGTCAAGAATCTGAAACTTTTTGCTCTCTGAGACTTTGTGGCCAGAGGTAAGACTGATGTGGAAGCTTAGATACACATTTTAGGTTGCTAGGAAAAAGGTGCAGGGAGGTGTTACAATACTGAAAATACTAATAGAATTAAATATAAGTAAATAATGTTATGATGAATCGTCACTAGATGGTAGCCTTCAACCTGGTAGGGATATGTCTGTCTTGTTGACCACTGTATCCCTAGCATATGAAAAAGTTTGCACGTATCAATTACCTTTTCTGCTGAATCACGATGTTATTTGCTATTTCCTCGACAATGAAACTTTTGGAGAATGGGCTCAGAGGAAGCTATTGCTGGGCTATAATCCCTTCTTCCCCCTCCCAGTCTCATTTCTGCTCCTACCTTGAATATTCTCAGTATACTTCCTATCCCAGGGATCTATACTAATGTTTCCCAAAGTGTGGTCAATAGACATCCCTGCATGTCATTTTAAAAAGTGTAGGTTCCTGGGCTTGCCCAAGATCTGCAGAATCAGAATCTCCAACAGTGAGGTCCAAAGATTATGTTTTTAATTAGCTTTCCTAGGTGATTCTTCTAATGTTTGAGAAACTCTGACATAGAAAGAACCTCTTACAACCTTGGAGCTTGGTGGGTCAAGGAAGATACTTCCTCAAATAGCCTGTGAGGTAAGAAAAGAGAGAAAAGAATGAAAGTTTAGACCCTGATTGACCCACACACATCTCATATCAGTCAGTCAAGCCTACTTTAATATCTCCCAGAGCAGAAGTTGAACCACCACATTGCTAACAAGGAACAGAAAGTAACAGGAATTACTGTTATCATTCAGGCTGCATTTAGTTTTGCACCAGTTATTTTAAATGCTGGAACATGGGGCTAGAGGGGTAATGTGGAAGGGATGGATAAATTTTGTAATCTAATAAAATTATAAACTTTCTAAAAAGTAGATATTAAGACCATAAACCCTAAGCTTGGAATTTATTAGCCTTTTTCCTTTGAAATTGCTGTCGTACCACCATGACACTCAATTGTTTCAGTAAGGATTCACCCAGGGGTCAATTTCAGCAGCAGCTCTAGGGACTAATAACTGGTTCAGTAGAGAGTCAGACACTGAACAGCAAATATAACTAGCAAACAAACATATGGCAAAACTTAGATACCCTACTAGTAATCAAAGAAAAGCTAATTAAACAAAACTTAGCATGCTTCCCTAGTAAATTAGACAAAAAAAAAAAGCTGCAAGTGATAATAACTAATGTATTAAAAGATGAGGGTTCCATGATCCCAGCTTTCTTACGTATTACTGGTGGCACTATACATTGGTACACGTCTTTAGCATGTAATTTATGAATATGTATTTAGAACCATGAACATGTTCATATCCTTTGCCTTAATATTCTCATTCTTGGAATTGTGGATCTTAAAGAAATAACACAAAATATGCAAAAAAGCTTATATCACAAAGATGTGCATCACAACATTACATAGCAAAGAAAAAAAAAGAGATTACTGAAGTATGCAATAATTGATTCCTTTAATTTGATGCAGCTATTGCACAGTCTATTATAGAGCTGTTAAAAATCATAAATAAAGGCAAAGGAGCAGCAAAAAGCTCATGAAATAATTTTAATAGAAAATGTAAAATATAATATATATGATGTTATTTTCTTTGCATCTCTGTATGTTTGAAATAGTCAATGATTTAATTTGTAGTGTAATTATACATATCAATATAGGACAGGAAGGAAATGAATCATAGTGATAAAATCTATGTGATAAGGTGCTGGATTATGGATAATCATTTTTGTTTTCTCTATTTCCCAAGTTTTCTGTAAGTCAGAGTTTCAGCTATCTCCTGTTTGCCCCTCAAGACCTACTCTGTGCCCTGTTCTTAGCTGCAGAGGCTGACCAGTTTGGCCAATGGGGAAGCCCCAGCTGGAGAACAGACAAGGGAGATGAGCGAGATGGTGTATTATTAGATCATTAAATATGAAATGTCCGATTTCTAATCTAAAGTGTTGTTTATTACATCTCAAACAAGAAGCAGTACAATTAAAAAAAAGTATATGCCTAAACTATTGACACAGTTTTGCCATCTTAATGGTAGCTTGTTTATGCCAGCAGCGAAGCCTGGAGAGCGAGTGGCGAAAGATGTTTTCCACGGCTTGTTGAGAATTCAATATTTTCCTTATAAGAAGTGGTCCAAAGCCTGGCAGAAGTGGTAGTCAATTGATGCAAGGTCTCGTAAATACAGTGAATGACACAGAGTTTCCAAGTCCAGCCTCTGTAATTTGAGCGGTGTTGTTTGTGCCACATGTAGTTGAGTGTTGTCTTGCAAGAGGAATGGCCTCTCTCTATTCACCAATCTTGGCTGCTTAATTGCAAGGATCCTCATCATTTCATCCAATTGGTTGCAGTAGACATCTGCTGTAATTGATTGATCAGATTTCATGAAGCTGTAGTGGATAATACCAACACTGGACCAACAAATAGACACCATTAGCTTTTTTGGACGAATATTCAGTTTTGGACTGTGTTTCGGCATGTCATCTTCAGCCAACCATTATACCAAATGCCTGTGACTGTCAAAAATAATCCATTTGTCATCACATGTAATGATACAGTGTAGAAATGGTTCGCCTTTATGTTGTGACAGCAAAGAAAGGCAAGCTTCAAGAGGATTTCTCTTATGACGCTCATTTAATCCATGCGGAACCAATCTATCCAGCTTCTTTACCTTGCTCATTTGTTTCAAATGGTCTAATATTGTTGGGTTAGTAACGTCAAACTGTGCTGCTAATTCCCTAGTAGGCTGAGATGGATTCACTTCCACTACAGCTTTCAGCGCATCATTATCCACCTTGGTCTCAGGTCACCCACGTGGCTCATTTTCGAGATTAAAATCACTAGAATGGAACTTCTCAAACCATCAACGTACTGTACTGTGCATTCATTAGCCACATCCCTCCCAAACACTTCATTGATATTTCAAGCTATCTGCGCTGCATTGGTTCTGCAACAGAACTCATATTCGAAAATAACATGAATTTTTGACTTACCCATGATTTCACAAAAATTGCTCTAAAAAAATCTGAAAGATAATCACAAGCCAAAATGTGTGTTTGAAAGACTGAAGATGTACCTTCACAATAAAAATAAAATGAGAAGTGTCAAAATGAAATGTCAGAGATATCAGGTGTCAAGCTCAGTACTTAAGGAATCAGACATTTCATACTTAATAATCTACCCCAGCTCCCTCCCCAAAAGGATCACCTTGAACTGATTGTGTCCCTTGAAGGGAGGTTACTGCTCCCATGGGGCAGCCCTCTCCTCAGAACTTTCTACTTTTGGATTTCAGTGACTGTTTCCTCCCCTTTTAGGGATGGTGACAATTCAGTCATTCCTGTGGTTTCTTTACACGCTCCCCATACCTTTGTAAATAGTCTCTTTATTAAATCTGTATAGAATTGTCCTAAATTGAATTTGCCTTCTGTTTCTTGCTGAGATCCTGTTTCATAGAGGCAGTTGGATACTTTTACAATTTTTTTTTTTTTTTTTTAGTCAGGTATCTTGCTTTATCGCCTGGGCTAGAGTGGAGTGGGATCACCACAACTCACTGCAAACTTCTGGGCTCAAGTGATCCTCCTGCCTCATCCTCCTGAAAAGCTGGGACTACAGGTGTGTGCCACCACACCTGGCTAATTTTTCTATTTTTGTAGAGACAGGGGTCTCGCTCTTGCTCAGGGATGGTCTCTTGAACTCCTGGCCTCAAGCTATCCTCCTGCCTCAGTCTGCCAAAGTGCTAGGATTACAGGTGCGAGCCACTGCACCCAGCTTACTTTTATCAATTTTAAAAGGTGGACAGCATCCACAGAACCTGTGACATAGTGACCTAGAAGAGTCATGACTAGAAAATGTTACAGCTTTGTGGTAGGTTTTAGCTGGAAAGATGAAAATCTCTCTTTATTTTCCCAATAGCCAAACATTATCCCCCATGAGAAATCCTCAAATGCTGGAGTAATAATAACAGATAGTAAAAAAGAGCAACTAAAATATCGAAATGTGAAAATACAGTCTAGTCTGTAGCAGGCTGGATGTTTTAAACAGATAATCTTGAGAAAAATGGTTAGAGTGGTTTGTTTTTTTTTTTTAAATGAAGCTTAAAAAGCAGTGGGGAGAAAACAAAGAATAATTCAGAAAGACATACTACTTGAAGGTAGTGCTGATGTATTAATACATACTAGAAATGAGTGGCTCAGGAAGCATCAATCTGCCTGAGCAGTGGTCATTTTTCAAGTCTGGATGAATGTAAACCAAAATCAAATTGTCACGAGTGGATCTGAACAATATATTGGCTAATTTTCATGGCAAAAGCAGAAACAGGAAAAGCAATACATAACAGCATCTCTGAGCTTCATTGTTTGTATTTTTGAAATAAATTAGTTTCTAGAATGAATCTACCCTCAAGTCAGTCTTACAAACGAGTTGGAACTGTGCCATGATATACGTGTAGGTATGAACAAAATTCATAGACTTACAATCTCACCTGGGAAAAGTTCTGTAAGCAGAAGCAGTAACTGAGAGTGGGTCTCATAGACCTCCCATCACTGCCTTCTTTTATAAATGACCTTTGTCCCTCTGCAAGGAAGGCTCCAGACCCACATTCTTTGTAAGGCTAGTCTTTATCTGTCTCTTTAATGAGACAGTGGTAGTGAGAACACACCCAGAGGGCATTGGAGTTAGCAGAGGCTATGATCACAGAAATTATTACTGGAGCATCTTGAATCGTTAATAAAAAATTCCAGGAAGTCAAGTAGTTTCTGGGAAGGTTATGGAGCTAAGGAGAAGGGAGGGGGGACAGAGGTAGAAAGGAAAGGGACAGTTTCCAAGAATTGACTCATTTGAGAGGTCACAAGGTAAAGAATAGTTTTGCTTCTGCTCTTTCTTCTCCCTGGAATGGAAGAGAGTAGCAGAGGAAGAAGCTTCCCCATTCTTTCCAGGGTATTTGTGTAGACTATCCTTCTAGAACTGCTTGATCACAGTGATTTCTTGTGCCCAATTCGTGATACCTACACAAGGACTGACCATTGTCTTCCAATTCTGCATGAAAATGATGATGTGGGTTAAGACCCTTGCTTTAGAAAATGTCATACGTATTTTAATTTTCTTCGAAGTTGTTTTTTTTTTTTAGTAAAATCAAAAGATCGGAAACAACTCTAATGGTCGTCAATAGGGATTTGGTTAAACAAATTATGATCCATCTGTTATGAGGCAGTGAGCTCTATCTGCAGAGAACATTTGAATTAGCAGAGGCCACTTTTAATGAGCAAACTCTTTATATAGAAAGATAGTATATATCTTTAAATAATAAAAGCAGGGTTCAGGATGAATATATGTATATATTCTTTTATGTGCATAAAGAGTGCATTGAAAGGAAAAATCTGAAACTAATAACTGGTAGATTCCAGGAAGTGGCAGGAGGACAAGAGTGAGAGGGAGCCACTGTGATTTTGAACCATGAGAATGTGATACACATTCAATAAGCAAATTAATATCATTTAATAAAAAAAATCTCTGCTTTGTCTTGCTATGAAGTAAGATTACTGGTGTTTGAATTCTTGACTAGTCTCTAGTATACCTAATATTCCTTTTAGCTTTTCTAAAATATTTCTTGAAAATAAGACAGAAATTTGTTTTTGCTTATATATATATATATTGTATATAAATTGGTTTTTATGTTTATATACATATTTTAAATTTATTTGTGTGTATGTCCTCAGATCTGTGGGTATGTACGGGGGGCATATATGTGTGTGTGTGTGAGTGTGTGTGTGTATGTTGGTGAGTGGATATATTCCAAATCAACCATTAAGGACAGGAATAAGTTTCCAGCCAAAGTATCAATGTGTGAAAGGGCCAGAAATTGCTTGTCTGTTCTGTGGGAGAGTGTGAGCCAGTCTAACTGGTCTTACAGAGTCATGTTGGGCAGCATTGTGAGAGAGGGTCTGAAAGATGTTAGGGCCAAATTATGAAGGGCCGTGTGTATGAAGCTATGGAGTTTGGCCTTTACTCTGCCAGCCATGGGGATCTACTGGAAAGCAGGGGAGAGAGGTGGTCAAAGCAGTGTCTAGAAAGAGGCAATGGTGATGGTGACTAAACAGCCTTACCCAGGCCAGGGATACCAGAAGCGAAGCCTCCTCCAAATCAGGTTTTGCTTTCCAGGGATAGAGTATCTTATACTTAGGGATCATTGACACATATCATGGAGTTGACATATATTTTTAAAAAAATTGTAGTGGACTGGAGCTGGAATGAAGAATGTAACCCAGGCTGGGGAATTATATTTGTAAAACAAATCATGAGCTGTAAGAGGCATCAAAAAAAAAAAAAAATATCTGGATCAGAGAGAATGTCAGAATAGTCCCAAACACATCCCCAGCTAGAGTCAACTCTGGGCAGCTTTGCAGATCGACTCCCAGGGAACTTGTTCCCGCCTTTATCCAGCTCAGAGAGACAAAAGAGCAAAGAATATTCCACTCTTTCAGTAACATGAATCAAATGGCTTCTTTCATCCCTGTCCAATGTCTCCTTCAAGCAGAAACAGTCCATGAGGGACCTCTTCTGGGGAAAGAGGAAAGAATAACAGCATGCGATCCCATCCTCAGTTCTTCGCCTGTAAACTAGCTGTGGTCTGTTTTGGAGGTTAAATGAGATGAGCACTCATCCCAGGGCCTGGCCTGTGGTTAGGGCTCAGAAAATGGCAGTTACTACTCACAATGCTTTGATGTAGAAGTAATTATTTATTACCACTTAGTGGATAAGGGGATAAGGAAATTAAGGCTCAGAGAGGTTATGTACCCTGCCCAAAGTTACACAGCAAAAAAGGGAAGGAGCCTAGATTTGAAGCCTGGTGGCTCTGGCCTCAAAGCTCCTGTTCTTTCCACTTCTTTAAGCTACTTCACAAATCAGCTTGCAAAGCTGGATTGAGACCACACCTTAAGATGTTCAAGGGCTGTAAGGCTTTGTTTACAATACCAGATACAGTACTTCCTATTTCCAGAGGAGTGGCTATGGGGCAAACTACAGAAAGAGGAGAAAATAGGTAAGTTTTTTCAGGGCCTGCACCCCACCCAGTCTCACTAGAAGTGGAGCAGACAAGCACAGTGTACAGGAGAGGATTTTGGAAGGGTCTGGGCTATACTGACGTATTGAGAGAAAATGACTTTGGAAAACATTCACTCCCAATTTTGCCTCATGTGTATATTACTGATGTCTTGATATATCATAATGTTAATCATAAGATTTCACAGATGTGTATAAACCGAGAAGACCTAGTGAAATGTAACCAGTCTCCTAACAGTGTCCCAATTAGTCATATTTTCACAGTGATAATTTAGGAGAACATTTTTCATTATAGTGGAGAAAATCCTCCAGAGCAGGGATTGTATACTATAGCTGTGGGCCAAATACAGCCCGCTCTCTGTTTTTGTAAATCAAGTTTTATTGGAAAACAGTCACATGCATTTGTTTACAGATTACCTGTCGCTGCTTTCATGATACAAAGGCAGAGTTAAATACAATAGTTAACAACAAAAACCACATGGCCTGCAAAGCCTAAAATATTTATTGGCTGATCTTTTATAGAAGAAGTTTGCTAACCTCCTCACTAGAAGAGGCATGTACGAAAAGTTAAGTGCAGAATTTCTGTGCTCCAACATCCTAAACACCAATTGTTTCAAAACATTAACACTCTGTCTCCACTAATGTTTGTGTGTTAACATCTGGAAGACAAGTAACTTTTAGATGAATACTGTGTGTATGCATCTCTTGGAATGACTTCTGGTATCAGATAAAACGTGTCTGAAGTTCCCGTTCAGGACAAATACTCTGAGAATTTTGTCTCAAATGAATATGTTTGGGAGGGAAATATACTCCCGCAAAGTCTTTGTGGACACATGTGATGTAGGAGGTTTTAACAGAGTAAAAATTAAAAGAACAAAGGGGCTCTGAGATCCTTGGGTTGGGGAAGAGAGGATTTATGAGTCTAGTGGATTGGAGCTGTGCCCCACCTCAGCACCCAAGTGAGAAGTTTACCAATCCTAGTCTGTTCTCCATCCCTGACCTCAGGCACAGAAATAGCATAAAGCCCATGAGCCATCTTCTCTGTCACTAGATTCTTCTAAATGGCCTGCGATACCAACAGAGACCCGGCCTTGTTCACGCATGCCTCCCCTGGTGGCCCAGCAGCAGACAAAGCACATCCACTCTTTAGGCCATGAGAGACTGTCCCTAGACCTAGGACTGATGAGTATGTGTGGGGGAGGGTGGGAAGGAAATGGAAATAACTCATTTCCTGTGGCATCTAGCCTATGAGCCTGGGTGGGCTTGACTGATCAGCTTCATGCAGGTTGGGAAGGAAACCAGTTGTTGGAATAAGAGCTGAAAGCTCTAAGTTTTCTCCATCGGGGCTTCAGATAGAATGGGCCATCTGTTTTATCTGAAAATTCCAGTCTCAGAGCTTCTGTCTCTCTAACCCCTGCACGAGTTAAGACTTAGGTATTATTATTAGTATTATTGTTTCCACTTTGGCATATAGAGAGGGCCTGAGGCCAAGTGTTTTTGGGGACAGGGGCACATTGGGGAACTAGACCTCCAGAAGTAGGCATCCCCTCCAGAGGAGACTTGAAATACAAGCTTTGCACATGTCCTAGGCCAGCCCTATGTCTGAGTTCCTTTTCCACTGCCTCACTACACAATGATGCTGCCATTAATGAAACCTCAGGGGATGAAATTCCCTTTACAATGAACATGGTGTGTTAAAACAAAATAACAGCTTCATAAATCATGCTAAACTGTGCTGCAATATATCAGGTGGTTCAGCTGCAATATTCCTGCGAATCTGTGCAGTCAGGGCACACATCTCTTCAGACACAGTTTTGATTTATTCCCAAAGTTGAAGGAAAACAGTTTACCCTCTCTCATTGGAGACTCTACCTCTCATCCCTCAGGTATTCTGAGACTTCTTGCTTTCTAGTCCTCACAGCCACAAAATTATTTATTGGGGGCTTACTGCAAACCAGATAAGGGGATTAGCAGTTACACACACACACACACACACACACACATATGCAGGGAGAAATTAAGCAAATATTCACACTAAAGTATCACAAAGCATGATATGTTATGAAGAAAAAGAATAAAATGGTGTGAAATCACAGAAGAAGGGGTCCTGACCAATTTGATGGGAAGATGACATTGGAACATGTGTAAAATGCCTAAAGTGGGAAAGAATTTGGTCCCTTCAGGGAACTAAAAGAACTGGCCAGAGAATGAAGGGGAGGCCAGAAGGGGAGGCCGTGACCCTATCATGCAGGGTCACGGAGAGCCACGGGGTCATGCTAGCGATGTTAGTCTTTATTGTAAGAGCACGTGGGAATTCCCAAAAGGGTTTTCAGGAGAAGGGTTAGAAAACCAAATATGCATTTTTAAAGAAAATTTTATTTTATGGAGAATGGACTGGAGGGAGGAAGAGTGGATGTAGGAGACAATTAGAAGTTGAAAAGTAGGCGAAATGGGAGGTGGTGTTGATCTAGACTCTTTAGTAGTGGTAGACATGGAGCAAAGTGGATTCTCAGCACATTTAGGGGTAAACTCGTGGCACTTGGGATGGATAGGAAAGGCGGTGAAGGATAGGGAAGTATCAGGATGATTCCAAGAGGGTATGACCTGCTCCATGGCTGGAAATGCCACAAACTGGTATGAGAAATGAGTAGGACCTGGATTTAGAAGGGAAGGGATAATTTTCAAAACATTCACTTCAGCCTATTTACGTATAAAGCCTTTGAACTCCGATCAGGAAGTTGCAGAATTTAATTTCTACTAAAGGAAGTAGGTAGAGAAAAACACTTGGAGGGGGAGGGAAATCTTGATATTATATTTATAACCCCTTCTGCCCTCCCAAGAGGGCTCTGATTGCTGGAGATGCTGATGCCAGACCACAGGGACAAGGCTGAATTGCTGTGTACCATAAAAGAGTGAAAAAGTTGGGGTCTTGAAGGAAAATCCTCAAGACTGTGTGCCCTGTGAGGTTGGGTGAGAAAAAATCGCTCCAGAGGATGCACAGGGGGTTGGTAGTGGGCGAAGGAACTTGGGAGAAGAGAAATGTGGAAAGAGGATTTGAAATAGTTTCCTTTGAGAAGATGAGTGCACTGAGAGCCTCTTCCATACCTACCCCCACACCCCAATATCTTCCATGAATTTTCCTTTGCTCACCACGGAGAGAGCTGACATGTGAGTTGCATGGAGGCCAGGCTGAAAGCGAACCATTCTCGGGGAGATGGAGGTGGGGTTGACTCGCAAAAGCAAAGGTCCTCGTTTGCTTGCCTCCTGGTTCAATCTGCCCTTTCAGTGCTAGAAGACAAGGGAATGGAAGAAAAAGAAGGAAAGGAAAAAATAAGGAAAGGGAAGGCAATGGGAAGGGAGGGAGGGGTACATAGTCAGGCTGTTGTCCTCTGTCCTCTTTTAAATTAAAACTATTCTAGGTGGGGGATTGTGTATATTAAATTAACTCATGCTAAGGCAAAAGTTAGTGAATTTGAAAAAGAGGATAGGATGTTCAACCCTTCTTCCCCCTTCCCACTTTTTTGGGGAAGTATTCTAGGGGTGAAGTATGGATCTGTGTGCTGATTCATACATTTCTTCATTCCTTCATCAAAAATTTGAGTACCTTTTCTATGCTAGGTAGAGGTACACAGATGAGAGATATGGTCCCTTTACACATTCTCAGGGAATTCACCATTCAGTGGGAAGAGAGACAAACAAGAAGAGGTAGTGCAACGTTCTTGCCATAATAAGGAATGGGAGAATTAAAAAAGGGGTTTCCAAATCAGCCTGGGAGATTGTAGGAATGCAACCCAGGAGGTGACTTGAAGAAATAATATGAATTTTCCTGGCAGTTGATGGCGGGGTGAAGAAGGAAGTTATATCTGGTAGTTGGAAACAAACAAACAAAAAATTTACTGGGGCTGATTTAAACAGAAACTTATTGGAAGGATATTGAATAGTTTGTAGAATTTCCAAGAAGCCTGCAAAGCCACTTTTGGAAAATGGTGCAGGAATGAATTAGACTAGGGAGAGTCTAAGATCAAAGTAGAATGATGCCACAAAACCAGTCTGGTGTAGACACTACTGTCCTGCTGCTGAACACTGTAAACCCCAATTGCGGCCCTGGCCTTGCTGCTCCTAGAAGTCCTGTGGCTGCCATTGTGGCCTCTGCCCACCACCAGCATGGAGCCTAACCCTACCTGCTTTTTGTAGTAATAGATCTCAGCTGAAAGTTGGAGGTGGGTACATCTTATTGGCTGGGCCTAGGTCACATGCTGTCTGTCTAGCTGCAAGGGAGGCTGGGAAGGCAAGTACTGTGGCTTTTTCAGCTTCTATGATGAGGGTGCAGGTGAGGGTGGATTACAGCCTCACACCTAGATTCAAAAGGAGAGCAAGTCCCCTAAGTAAGAAGGGATTTCGAATGCTAGGCAGTCCTCTTCCTCTAATGATGAGACAAGGGTGAAAAGCAAGAGAAGATAGATATTCCAGGTAGCTGCATGTGGACATGTTAAAAAGGTCCAAAGGCACGAGCCAGCATGCAGTACTCGGAGGCCTTCCCATAATTCAAAAGGAGATGAGGGAGAAGGGAGGAAGGATAGGAAGGCAGGCAGCAGACTTGTTTTGAAGGTCCTATGCCTGCAAGTTTTGAATTTCCTATTTACAGGAGTGTGGCAGACACAATTGACTGCCTACTCAGTCTCATCTATCTTTTACCCTACCCAGTGGAATTCCTCTTTTAATTTGGGCAGCAGTACACCCAGCTAAAAACACTTACTTCCCCAGAATTCCTAGTGGTAGCCATGTTACATAGTTTGGGTAAATGAGACATAAATAAGGGTTCTAGCCTCTCCCCTTCCTGACTGAATGCAGACATGCGGTATGGGGATGCAGCAACGATACTGTGACTATGAGGCAACAATCAGGGGATGAGGCCTACATATTAAAAATGTTAAAGCAGAAAGATGGAAGGAGCCCTGTTTCCTGTTCCATCTGAGAATTTCCTAGTCCCAGATTTCTTTCTTTCTTTTTAAAATGGTGACAAGTTACTATTTGAGACATTATTTCTTATTTATTTATTTGAAATAATATTTTGAATAATAAATATGACAAGAAAAAGCTACAGCTGTCAAATGAAGCTATCTTTCACAGCTTGTAGAGCACAACTTAGAAGTAAAATTGATCATTAATTGTGCAATATATATTTGCCTTTTTGATGGAATGTTTTAATTTATAATTTTGGGTCTCTCAATTTTGTGGATTAACATTTTAATATAGAGTCAAAAATTTTTCAACTTTTAAACTGAAACAAACAAAAGAAGTTATACACTATTTCAGTCTCTTGAACCCAGGAATGACATTTGTCTCCTATTTTCTTGGGACGAATCTCTATATGTTGAAGCGAAGTTGGGTTTTCTGTTATTTGCAGCTGAATGTGATCCTTACTGATAAAGGGAAGGAGACCAGCTAGGAAACGAATGCAGTTCCTTTTAAGTGACTTGAATGGGGGTAGAAGCCGGATACCGGGCACAGAGGATGGACTGAAGATGTAAATTTGCTGAGTGTGTATGTTCACTCAAGTTTCACATGGGACTGGGTCTGTGTGGGTGGAATCCAGTTCAGGTAACCAGAAAACGATACCCAAACCTTGATGTGTCAGAGACCTGCGTAAGAGCACCTGGGAAGCATGGGGTGGGAGAGATATGGTGAAAGTGGGTGAAAGGGAACAGAAAGGGTATGTGCAGAATTCCAAAGACTAACCTCACAATTTTCTTTTCTTATTTAAAATATAATAAATACTGGTTCAAAATGGAAATTTTGTTTTTATTTCTTTGAGACAGAGTCTCGTTCCATCACCCTGGCTAGGGGTGCAGTGGTGTCATCATAGCTCACAGGAACCTCAAACTCCTGGGCTCAAGGGATCCTCCTGCCTCCGCGTCCTGAGTAGCTGAGACTATAGGAACGTGCCACTACGTCAGGCTAATTTTTCTATTTTTAGTAGAGCCGTCTCGCTCTTGCTTTGGCTGGTCTCTAACACCCGGACCTTAAGCAATCCTCCCCCGCCTTGGGCGTGCTAGGATTACAAGCTTGAGCCACCGCGCTCAGCCTCAGTATAGAAGTCTTGGGAAAGCCGGTTAAGCCGAAAACTATCTATAAAGAAAAATTAAAATCCCCCCAAACCACACCACTCAGAGACAGTAATCACTAATAACATTTTGGTGTATTCCTTTCCAGCTTCCGTTCATTTTTGGTTTTTCTCTTTCTCCCCCATTCTTCTCACATAGATGGGTGTATAAATGAATAGTTTCACAAAAATGTATTCACAATATAGTATACTGTTTACTAATCTGTCCTAATTCTTGCATTTGGCAATGCATTGGGAAGTCCTTGCCGAGACATTAACCTCATTTTAATGGCTACATTCATAGTGTTCCATTATGTGGATGTATCTAACACGCTTTATAAACAGAACTTTAACATTTCTTTTATCTCCAATTTCACATCACTTTTGGGTGTGGTGGGGAAACTGTCGGAGGTGATTCTGGAACGGAAAGAAAGGTGGCATAGGTTTGCCCTTAGTTTCAGTGAGATGATAGCTTGTTCAGGCTGTCATAACCGGAAAACTTCCATCAGTATTTATATTCTTTTTATATCTATTTTCACAACTTGCTCTTCACGTTGAGCACAAAGACTCCAAACCTGTTCCCTTGCCTTTTAGGACAGGGAAAGGCTTTTCCCTAGATGTAAATAGTTTATGTTTGCAGTACTGACAGTTATTGGTTTTTCTCTGGTGTATTAAACCTCTCCCGTAGTCACGTCATTTAACTGGCAAGTATGGGAAATAAAGGAGGAAGAATAAGGATTTTCCGTTGAGGGTGTCTACTGAAAAAGAAAAACAGATGCACCCACTTCCGCAGCGAGCAGGGTTCGAACCTGCGCGGGGAGACCCCATTGGATTTCAAGTCCAACGCCTTAACCACTCGGCCATCGCTGCCACGGGGAAGGCAAGAAGGCGGAGACACTTTAGTGTAACAGCGACTGCGCTCGCGCCAGGCCCACAAATGGGGCAGGGCCTGCAATCCTCCTTTGAGCTCCTCTGAGAGGAGACCGGGGCTGAGGGCTCGGGTTGCGAGAACTACAGCGTGGACGCGAAGAAATAATAGAAATCACCTTAAGTAGGGCTACATTCAGATCTTAGACACCCTTCATTTCGCTGCGTTCTGAAAATCGTAACCTCGCTTGGCTTCTGGTCACTGATCTGGTTTTTGCACTCCCGCTTTTTTATTATGTCTACGAGAGAGCTGTGAAACAAAAATCTGTCCTGTTCCGTGCTGCGGGCCCGCGCTCCCGAAAATTTCCGCATTTCTGCGAGTGAAGCGTTTCCCTCAGCGTTTCCCGCCGAGGCAGAGTCGCCTTCAGAACTCTTCAGCGGAATGAGGCGGGAAGTGTGAGAAGTCGGGATGCTCCCCGTGGGCTCGTTTGTCCCGGGCTTCTGCCCAAGCAACTCTCCCGTATTTTCCTCTGCCCTGGGATCCCACTCATTGCCGAGCTCAGCTGGGAGAGATCAGGCCCCAGATGGGTCTCAGCTGTCTTAGGAGAGCGGGAATCCGTGGACGTGGTTTGAGAACCAGGTTCTGCGCATTAGGTCTGCATTCCTTACCTTTAAATGTCACTAGTTTCCTTCCTTGCTCAGTATGGCTACTGCCCAAGGTGGTTTACTTGCGTTATTCCGTTAAAGCTCTCAGAACCGAGGTCTGTTCGTCGCCGCCCACCTCGGGGAACAGGCCCGGGGAGGTGGCCGCGGGTTGGCGCCGCCGACTCCACAGCGCATCCGCAGCGCCTACCCGCGGCTGTGGTGCCGCTTCAAGTCTGTTGGTGACAATTTGAGGGAAATAATAGAAGGCTTTTTACTAATTTAAGTTTCTAAAAGTGTTCCTGGAGACGTCACCGTCCTTCTCATAATGGTACATTGTAAAAGGCCTGAAGGCAAAAATCCTTGACCTCCTATGGAAGCCGCGATGTTAAGTGGCCTCATTTGATAGGTGTGCAAATTTTCTTGAGACTTTCCCGTACTATTTCTCTAAATTCTGCTGCTAAGTGTCTACTGTCCACATTTAATTGTGGAAGCGGAGCAGGATACTTGAGAATTGTGAGAATAAGTTCTGTCTGATTTGACATTTTTTTTTAGGAATTTTATCTTTTTTTGTTTTTTAATTTGGCAGAGCTACAGGAGGTGGTCCCATTTTCTCTGTGCATGTGCATGGAAACAAAATTATTCCCAATACTCCCAGGCATAAATTTTATCATATACGTGAGTTTCACTTGCATATTTTCCAAATGACACTGTTCAAGAAGAAATACATTTTTGCCTTTCTATCTTGTTCTTGGATTCTACATGCGCTCTAGAATTTAATCTTAACCAGTTTTTAGTTGTGTCTTCATCTTGAAGTCTTTTTTTTCGTTCTGTGTAATTGAATGATGATAATATTTACTGAAAGCTCTTTTTCTTCCTTAACCTTCCCGTTCCCTTTTAAGAATTCTCTTCACTTGCTTAAAAGCTTGACAGTAGTGGAAATTCATTTTGGTTAAAATTGTTCAATCAACATTTTTAGTCTCAAGGTTTTTTTTTTTTCTTGGAGGGGAAAACAGGACTGCAGAGGAAAAGAATCTTATAGAAACAATGTGTATTTGTTGAGAATATTGTGCTTAAAGTATCTTTGCAACATTTCAAAAGTTAAATATCTGTATTTAACATTTAATTTTCAGCTTGTTTGAGTTAATGTAGGCTTTTAAAAAAGTGAAATGACCTTTTTTATGCTGATGGATTATATTGTTAAAATGAGCCAAGAGATCAAAATTATTATAAATTCCCCTGCCCCCAAAAATGTGAATTTCCAAATTCGTTTTTTGGCTCCAACCTTAGGTCTTTAGCATTATCACTTAATGCAATGAGTAGCAAGTTGGGGAAAAAGAAGTAAAATACATGTGTTCCTGATTCATGACAATAGCATTATAAAACATTGGTTTGCAACCAGGCAAATTTTAGTTTGTAAAGGTTCCTTGGTGATTCTGATGACATCATTCCTCCATGCCACCCCCAGTTTCTGTTTTTTTATGTGGTGGTTTTTATTAAGCTAATTCGAGTGTGGAAGGCAAATGTCTTTTGGCCTTCTGAGAAAACCTTTTTTGGTGCCACATTCAGAGGCAGAATATTGGGAGGGACAGGACATGTGACTGGGAGCAATATAGCATTTCTTTGTTCTTTTATAGCAAATCAATAATTTATTTTTAATTATTTTTGTGAGGTATTTTGGAACATTTTATAAAATCATAAAAATTTATTGTTGGAAGAAACATTAAGCTAGTACCTTCATTTATAGACAGGAAAATGTGGGCCATGGGTGGCTTGCCCAAGTTCACATAACTAGAGTCATTTGCCACATAATGATGTTTGGGCCACATATACAATAGTGGTCTCATTAAACTATAATACTGTATTTTTACTGTACCTTTCTTTGTTTAGATACACAATTACCCATCATTGTGTTACAGTTGCCTACAGTAAGTCCAGTAACATGCTGTACAGGTTTGTAGCAGCTACTTGTGGCTTTAGACTTGTAGGTCCTTAAGTGCAGCCCTTTGACTGAATCCAAATTTTATGGAACAAAAAGAGGTGCAACAGAGAAAGATGAAACTTTTTTTGCCTCCTTTGGTGCTTAAAAAAGAACAACTTTGAAATCAGAAGACTGCAGGTTCCCCACCCCAGCAGGTGCATAGTAGGCTGTACCATCTAGGTTTGTGTAAGTACACTCTATGATGTTTACAGAATAATCAAGTCACCTAATGATGCATTTCTCAGAATGTATCCCTGTTGTTAAGCGATGCATGACTGTAGTGGCAGATTCAGGACTATAACTTGTAATATTAGTCTAATGTTTTCACTGATTTTTGTTCCCTCCATGTATTCTTTCTTAGTCTCTGGCACAGTGGCACATAAATCAATATGTATACATGGCAGTAGACAAAGCATATAGTAGGGGAGAGTTGTGAGTTGAGTGTTGAAGGCATGTACGAGATGTCAGATACTGCATATGTAGATAATCTTTTTCTTCTTTATTCCAGCATCCATCCTTTCAACTGATAATGACACCCCAGTTTTGCTTAAGGAGGACCACCCTTCCCCCATTGGATGAAACCTTACTTTGGCTATTAATCAAGGTATCCAAGGAGAGAGCATATGAATTTTTTATTGCTGCATAAGAAATTACCATAAACTTAGTGGCTTAAAACAACACAAATTTATTATCTCACAGTTTCTGTAGGTAAGGGATGTGGTTATGGGTTGACTGAGTCCTTTGCTTAGGGTCTTAGCAGGTCTTAAGGTGGTAACTGGGTCTGTAATCTCACCTGCGATTCAGGATTTTCTTCTAGGATCACCAGTTATTGGCAGAATTCAGCTTCTGTGGTTGTAGGAGTTATTGGTTGTCAGTGGGGGTTGGGGAGGCAGCATTCTCAGTTCCTAGAGGCTGCCCGCTATTCCTTCCACAACATGTTATTTTGCTTCTTCAAGGCCAGCGGGAGAATTTCTGTGTAGTCTGCTATAATGGAGTTTTATGTAATATAATGCAATCATGGAAGTGACTATTCCATTATATTCATAAGTCTTGTCCAAGTGAGTGTTAATTTATACAGGGTGTTTAACAGCAGAGTTTAGGAATCTTGGGGGCCATCTTAGAATCTTGCCTGCTACACAATTCAAGCTAGGCCAATCAGACTGTTCTTTCCTTTGCAAAATTGTATTACTGTGGAAATCTCACATGAAACACGTACATAGTAACCAACAAGAGGTGATCAGAGTCTGGTAATTTTAATTTAGCTGTCTTGTGTGTTTTTGTACTTCATTCGAAAGGAATAGAGTTGGCAACAACTGCAGAGTTTTAGGGGCTTAGTCACCCTTTAAGATTCTTTAATTTTACATTAATAGGAGAATAACTCTAGGTGTACATTCTGGATACCATATGTAAGAGGACTCAGTACAAGCTGGACAAAGAAAATTGCTAAGTTATTGGCAATAAAGCCTTCATGAAGATTTAGTTGGTAAATTACAGGCATCATGAAAAGTGATGAAAATAATTATCAAGGAATTACTGCATTGCAAATGACTATACTTTTGAAGCCTAAGCAATTCATTGTGGGATGCTTTTTAGGCATCGTGGTACTAATACAAAAATGTTTGAAGAAGACTGAAGATATATCCTACATAGCATTAGGGCAACTTATTTATAGGGTTTTTCTACCTAATTAGTCTCTTAATGCCATGACCAATGAATAAGTAAGAAATAGAATGAAGAAGGATGGAATCTTCTCTTCCTAAAGGGTGTGATGCCAGTGTAATATTTAGTCTTGGGTTCTCCAAAGTAGTTCTCTTTGACTTTGCAATAGCAGAGATCTGATCATATCAAAGATATTTTATTTTTAAGCCCAATGAGATATCAAAGGGCAGGATAAGTTTATGAAGAACAAACTCTTCTACCTAATTATTTATGAGAATTGAATTGATTCCCTATAAAACTCTCTGGACTAATTCTATGCATGAAATTGATGGTAGTGGGTTTTTTTTATAAAGGCAACTGAAACAAAGAATTTTAAGGATTGCATTAAAATACAGCTATGATCAATGTATTTGGATTATGACTGCCTGGGATACAACTAGATCCACAGACCACCCTTTTTTTAACTTTAATGAATTATAACACTGTTTTATCTGTTTATAAGATAGTTATCTCTTTTACTAATTCTTTTTTCTCTCTCTTTTTTTTTTATTTCAGCATATTATGGGGGTACAGATGTTTAGGTTACGTATGTTGTCCTTGCCCCCCTTTGCCCCACCCAAGTCCGAGCTTCAAGCGTGTCCATCCCTTGGATGGTGCGCATCACACTCTTTGAGTATGCATATACTCTACCCATCCCCTTCTCCCCTCTCCCCGCCTCCCCTGCCCGACATCCAATAGATGTTATTCTTATATCTGCACTTATGTGTTGATCAGTTAATACCAATTTGATGGTGAGTACATGTGGTGCTTGTATTTCCATTCTTAAGATACTTAATAGAATATGTTCCAGCTCTATCCAGGAGTATACAAGAGGTGCTATATCACCATTGTTTCTTAAAGCTGAATAGTACTCCATGGTATACATATATCACATTTTATTAATCCACTCATGTATTGATGGACACTTGGGTTGTTTCCACATCCTTGCAATTGTGAATTGTGCTGCTATAAACATTCAGGTGCAAGTGTCTTTCTTATACAGTATCATTTGCTCTTTTGGGTAGATGCCCAGTAATGGGATTGAGGGATCGAATGGTACTTCTACTTGTATCTCTTTAAGATATCTCCATATTGCTTTGTACAGAGGTTGCACTAGTTTGCAATCTCACCAACAGTGCATGAGTGTTCCGATCTCTCCACATCCACACCAACATTTATTGTTTTGTGACTTTTTGATAAAGGCCAGTCTCACTGGAGATAAGTGGTATCTCATTGTGGTTTTAATTTGCATTTCCCTGATGATTAGAGATGTTGAGTATTTTTTCATATGTTTTTTGGCCATTGTTCTGTCTTTTTTTGAAAAGTTTCTGTTCATGTCCTTTGCCCACTTTTTGATAGGGTCGTTTGATTTTTTCTTGTTGATTTTCCCGAGTTCTAAGTAGATTCTGGTTATCAGCCCTTTATCGGATTTGTACATAATAAAAGTTTTTTTGAAGCAGTATAATCAAGATTTAAATCTAGGTCTGTCTCATTGCAAAGCTAGTTCTTG
The DNA here is from genome assembly GCA_963575035.1 of Avahi laniger. Lineage (NCBI taxonomy): Eukaryota > Metazoa > Chordata > Mammalia > Primates > Indriidae > Avahi > Avahi laniger. The sequence goes on along the minus strand of CAUYSK010000156.1, from coordinate 25,090 downwards.
ATGAGTTTCTATTTTCCTTTAAAAAATAAATTAAATACTTTATGTACCTCCCCATTAAAATTTCCTATGATTCATTAGCTAATATTTAGAAAATTCTTTCCATTCCCAAACCTAACAAGGTATAATTTTATTTTTCCAGATTTTTTCCTAATTAAAAATTAGCTACATTTATATCAAAAGAAAAATTTAATTAAAAAAGTGTTTTAGAAAGGTAAAAATCAGCTTACCTAGTGGATCACAACAGAGGTGGTATAACCTTCATTGGGGTTTTTGGAAATATGCAGCGTTTTTTTCATTGTCACTGGAAGCCGGGGATACTACTGAATTTAGTGGGTAGGCCAGGAATGCTAAACGTCTTCTGGGCTCTCCTGTACAATGAACAGTTGTCCCACTCCAAAAGCCGACAGAACCTCATTGAGAAACATCAACTGAGAGGTAATATTTTAACAGAAGAAAGAATATGGAAAGAATTGTCTAACTCTTAGATTTGTTAGCTGGAGAGTTACTTAAGGGGGAAAAAAACATTATTTTACAAGGGAAGCAGCCAGGAGACATCATTATTGTGTTTATTTTGGACAGCACTTCTTTCTAAGACCAGGAAAACTAACGCATAGTAAGTCTGGCACACAGAAGCTGTCCACAAATGGTAGTTACCAGTAGTATTAGCACCTCTAGAGTTGGACACAGCAAAGGATGAAAGAAGGTCTACAGGGATCTGGAATTTAGGCAAGATCGGAAGTAGGAAACACTGGTTTTCTTGATGGAAGAGAACTCCCCCTGGTAGCATGGTCAGAACTCAATCAACTTTGAGAACACTTTCCAGCAGGTGCTGAACTCAATACCTTTTTAAGTAGACCCTTACTCCTTTACTCTTTCTTCTATCATCTAATCCACTCTAAGGGACAAAATCCTTCAAAGCTCCCTATACAGTAGGACTAAAGTGAACTTGGGCAAAACCCAGACAGGGGAGTTAGAAAATACTGCCAGGAGAAATTGCTCAACATTTCCCTTGGTTAACTGCTGGTGGTGGCAGCAAGACTAGCGACGTCAAAGCAGAACCAGAGAGCCTCCCAGCTCAGAGTTTTCAACAGAAACAGTGAGGGGTCAGTATGGTTGTAAGGAAGAGTTCAAGTTACAGTACTTGTCCTTGCCTGGGGTGCCAGATAAAAATCAAAAGGGGATGGGAGAAAAAACACTGGGAGAAGTAGGGCTAGAGTGCTTCTGAATGTGCTTCATAAGTGACTCTCAAAAGTAAGGAAAGACAAAGAAACGAAAGCTTGATTCACAAGTGGGCGTTTGATGATAGGAACAAATACATAGTCACAATCTGTGATAATAACCCAGGAGACAAACGGTGTTTGGAACACTCCTTCTTAAAAAGTCAAGATCATTATTCAGGATGTCAAACAGGAATTCTAACAGGCCAAAATGGTAAGGCAGAAATAAACAAAAGGCCGTAAGTAATGCTTGGGCCTCCAATATGAAGAACAGAGCCTTTTCCTTCATTTCCATTCACATAATTACTTTTAATAATTAGTAACAGTGTTATTAAAAGTAATTCATACTAGTTAACTGCTTTGCACAGAGAGACAAAAAGTACACTAAAGAGATACTACCTTTCATGTTTGCAGCACGCCCGCTGTCAATCACCAAACTGGAATATGGTTGTTCATCCTGAGGCAACACTCCTGCAGCCATGCTGGTCTGTTGGAAAAAAATTATTTTTTGAAATTTTTCCCTGGGATATTCATTTACTAATCACCCATAATATGCTAGACCTTTGCTGTCCAATATGGCAGTCATTAGCTATGTGGCAACTGATACCTGAAGTGTGGCTAGTCCAGGCTGAGAAGTAAAATACACACAAGATTCTGAAAACCTTGTACAAAAAAAAAGAATGTCAAATATCTCACTAATAATTTTTTACATTGAATACACATTAAAATAATGATTTTTTGATATATTGGGTTAAATAAAATACATTATTAAAATTAATTTCCCCTGATTCTTTTTATCTTCCTGCATTTATAGGACATTAATCTGTATTTAACGGTCTTCATCAACCTCATGCTAAATTATATGGCTAAGTGAGTTCTACACTGCCCAATTGGTACAGTTTCCATTGAGGAAAGTTAATTAAATCTTTTTATTTGTCAAAACTCCAAAATTATCATCTTTCTTAAGTTTTTACTATGTGCTAGACACAAATATTAAATCACTTCTTTCTAACAAGAACCATACAAAGTAGCTATTGTCCCCTCTTAAAGCTGTAGAAGCCGTTTCAGTACAGTTAACACGCACACGAAGTGGCACTGTGGCAGTTAATCCCATCTTTCGGCTTAAGTTCGTTTTTTTCCCGACTAACGCATGGGTGCAAATGAAGGAAATCCTAAGAAAGATGATCTCAACATTTTTGAGCTTCCAGAAAAACAAATGTGTAATTTAACTCCATAGTCACAGACTAACTGTACCTCAATTGAAATACTGATGAAAACAAAGAAAAATCAGTTGTGGAATTTTATAAACTACAAAATTATTTTCATAAGATGAAAGCACATAACCCAGAAAAGTTTATGGAGTTGACCATCATACAAGAGAAAGTCATACATAATTCTAAGGTTTTTTTCTAAATAATAATTTTAATATTTTTCTTTGCAAAATAATGTTTATCATTTCAGCATTGATGACTGGGTGGTCAAACACTATAATTTTATTAGCTTAAAAAATGGCTATGAATTGTTTAAAAGGACTTAAAAACTTGTTGAAAGTTCTTATACCAATAAATTAACAGTGATAATTATATTCAGCCCTAATTAATATTTTTCCTTGGAGCATTTTATTACTGTGACAAAAAAGTCACTTCACAAATCTCAGTGATTCTTTGAGAATTTCAAGTTCACTAAAATTTTACTTCTAAAATCAATTTTTATATGCTCAAAAGGCATAAAACTTAAAATCTAGTGTCCTATTTGATGAATCTGTATCCCTTCAAAAGAAATATTAGAATTAAAATGATAGGGGTGATATAAAATGAAATAAGAAAGAATTCTTCCTAAAATATTAATAATGCCACAAACTGGGTATTATACTAATTAACGCAAAATTTTATCAATGTCCATAACATTTCAAGACATGAAGTAAAGGACTAATGGAACAGCTGTTCCAAGACACTCATTAGCAAAAACTTAATTTGAAAAGATATCCATTAAGATATCTTAGAGGAAACATTTTTACTATATTATTTTTCATAATCTGGACTATTTTCTAAAAACACACTTTGGCAAGAAAAACAATTAACACCATATTAGAATCACAAAATTTTGGAGCAATTGAGATTCTGGCCCTGGTTGTTTTGCAGATGAGAAGTTACGAACCATGTCCCAGAGAAAGTTCCTGCTTTGTCCCAGATGCTCCAGCATGTAAAGTGAGAGTGTGTTGGTGACAAGCTCAGACCAGTCATCGATTTCTTTGTGAAGCTTTCCCTATTCCCACCCTTCACTCTTCAGCTGCAACATAATGAAACAATTCTACTTTACTGTCTCCCCTGTAACAACCGGGTCAGGAGGGGAGGAGCCATAATTGGTTCATGTTTATGTCTCTAGAGAAGGGGAAGGCCTGTATGGGATGCAGTCATGACATACCTGCTGAACCGAAATGGACCAACTAGATTGAGTTCTTTGGATCTATTCATGTCTTATTTATCTCTATCTCCTAAAGGCTGTTGAAAACATGCCTATTAAAAAAAGTGTGTGTTGAATTAATCATACCTTTTTGGGTCACAAAGAGTACAAGTATGATTATGAACTATCTTAAATTCTAACTATCCCCTCAGAAACTCAAAGTTGTAAGGAACCTCAGAAGTCCTCTAGTACTGCAGTCTGCATTTAGAGATGCTCCCCATCACCTGTATCACCACATAAGCTCCGCCTCCCATCAGATCAGCCAGGACATTAGATTCTCACAGGAGCACAAACCCTACTGTAAACTGTGCGTGCGAGGGATCTAGGTTGCGTGCTCCTTATGAGAATCTAATGCCTGACGATCTGAGGTGGAGCTGAGGCGGTGATGCAAGTGCTGGGGAGCGGCTGCAAATGCAGATTATCATTAGCAGAGAGGTCTGACTGCACAATAAATGCAGTGCGCTTGAATCATCCCAAAACCATCCCCTCCACCGTCCTGGGTCTGTGGAAAAACTGTCTTCCATGAAACTGGTCCCTGGTGCCAAAAAGGTTGGGGACTGCTGCTCTAGCAGAATTCTAACCAAACGTGAGCATACTCTCTACAATATCATTGTTTGAACAGTAACAGTGACATCATTACACAGCTCTGGTAGCTAGAAAGCTCTTTATTTACAATGCTGCCTCTTTGTAATTTCTACCCACTGGTCCTATTTCTGTACACACATAACAATACATTCTTTTTTCATGTAAAGTTGGTGGTCATGTTTCCTTCACTCCAATTTCTATTTTCCTACATGATACAACAGCAGTTCCCTTTACCTTTCTTCACATGTAATGGTTCTAGATCACCTCACCATTTTGGATATCCTTTTCTATTTATACTCTATAGTTATTACTATTCTAGTGCCCAGAGCTAAAGTCTATTTCCCAGATGTGGTCTGATGATCAAAAATAAAACAAAAACAGTCACCTCCCTTGTCTGAATAGTATATGTGGCCTATTATCATGTCAGTATTTTCGGCAGTCTCAAAACACATCAGGATATATCAACAGTCAAAGAAAAAAGTTGGCCCAAAATTGATTTGTAATATATTTTGAGGTTCAAAAATACTCATTAAAGATAATTAAACATACATAAAAGTTTAAAGTGAATAAGCAATACAGAATGAAAAGTGAAAGTCTCCACCTCCTATCCCCCAAGCCAATTCTTATTCCTCAGAGGTAAACAATTTAAATGTTCTCTTTAGTTATTCTTGGGGGTAATCCCTATATTTAGATCTCTAGTTCTTACGCTACCATCTTTAAACCACAGTATTGAAATCCTGGTATAAAAGATGAGGAAATTGGCTCTTACATCCTACCTTGCACCATGCCAAACCTTCCCTCATTTAATACAACACAATATTTTAAAGTCTTCTGATCATCTTTGTAATTTTAAATTTGGATTATCTTTGCACATTTTAAATTTTAAAAGGTTAACATCCTTTAGTCATCTTTTATTCTATCGACTTTCAATAGTATCTTGATTCCTTCTTTGTAAATAAGTAAATTAGTTTACCTGTACTACTGCCCCTTCTCTCCTCCCCTCTTTCAAATCTGCCCATTTCTTTTATATTAAGATTTTAAACTTTTAAGTTTCAGTTAAATCTATAATTTTCTCATGCTTGTCTATAGGCTTATTCTAAAATGTGAGACATGACACAAAGTAATTATTATGTATAATTACATTATATATAATACACATACAATCTATACATATACTTTTTTTAAAACCAAGTATTACACTTGGACCCATATAATACAGAAAGAAGTATAATCTTGTATCACCAAATCTGGACTGCTCAAAGTAAAACATTCCAAGCATCAGTGTCAAATGGATTATCTTTTCTTTCATTCCATCACTTAAAACAAGGGCATACTTTGTTTTGCTGCAAATTTGGACAATACATTTCTGATACAGACTTCCCTCTGGTTTTTAATCACTTTTTTTTACTGACAAAAGTAACATAAATCTTCACTACATCTCTATGTTATTTCGACTTCTTAATCATAGTATCATAATCATATTATCTACCTGTTTTTTGAAGATTTTTTTCTGAGACATTTGAATTCCTACTCTAATGAGGGCCAAAGTTTCCTAGGCTGCCATAACATAGCTGTCAGCCTGGGGTTTCTTTTAATTGTACCCCTGAGTTGAGGCCCTATTGTTTCTTGGATTCTGCTTTGGCTTTGCTGATTTATTTTCAAGTAATTTTTTTTCATAAAGAGTGAATGGAAGTTAAACTTTCTAAATCTTTTCATTCTGAAAATATTTTTATTTTATCCACATACTCAGCTGATAATTTGGCTACTTACAGCATTCTAGGTTGAAAGCCATGCCATATCAGAATTTTGGAAGTATTGTTCTACTGCGTTCTAGCAAACAATATTGTTGATGAGAAGTTTGATGCCAATGTGAAACTTGTAACAGGTAAACTTTTCAGGTAGGATCTTTTACTTTGGTGTTCTGAAATCACACAAGGATGTGTATTGGGAGCAGGCCTTTTTCACTCACCTTGATTAGTTCCCGATGGGCCCTTTCAATATGCAAATTAATGTTCCCTTCAGCAGCTAAAATTGATTGTGCACATGTTCCATGATTTATATTAAGTGCTTTACAAAATTCCTATCATTCTCATAGAATCACTCTGTGAGGTATGCACTATTACTATCTCCATTTTCTTAGGTGGGAAACCTTGTCTGAGATCACATGAATCTAGCCTACAAAGCTGATGTTCTTCCACCAATCCACTGTGCCCCACAGAAAGATTAGACCAATTTACACAACTTATTAAAAGGTCTGTCTTTTCTGTCACCCCCACTAATGCTGGGCATTTTAAATCTTCTTAACAGAATTACCTCCTTATTGTTTTATTCTGCGGTTCTTTACTTAGTAATATAGGTTTTCAGAGGTTTTTTTCTTAGGAATTTCTTATTAATAAAGTGCCTGCTTCAGAGCTCTGTCCTTTTTCCTACTGGGGTATCTGCCCCTTCCTTTATCGTATACATTGTTTCTTATATCACCATATAATATCGACACCATTTATGTCAATTTTTCATCATATATATTGCAAACCTTTTTTTTAAAATCAGTTTATCATGTCTTACTTATGATATTGGTGTGTTATGCCTAGCAGTCTTACTTTTCCATGTAGTCCAACCTGTAAGAGTTTTCTTTTAACTTTTCTGGTCCTAGTGCCACAGTAAGAAGAGGCTTCTCCAATTCAAAATGTAAATCCCAATTGAATGGCTCTGACTTTGGGGTGATAAATATTGTCCTTTTGTTGCAGGTTGGCAATAACATTGCTAAAATGTGATAGTTAATTTACAGAATTAACGATGGTCCACCCTCAAAGAATGTCATGTATTTCCTAATGTTATTACAAAATTAGTCTTTAAAAAGAGGAAAAAAAATTCTTTATGTGTAAATTATCTACATTTGTAAAGCTTCAATACTATGTTTTTACTAAACAACATGAATGGATGTTTTTTATGAAAAAAATAATTCTTCCACCCTAATAAAAAGTAAAAGAATGGAAAATTTTCTAATGGTTTAATTACCCATGTTACTATATATGCTTACAGTTAAACTGCCAATTTTCAAAGGTCTGAGCTACACAGTAAAACATTACTTTGAGAAATAGAGACTATTTCAAGACCTTTCAAAGTCTAAGAGTTATAATACAAAATCAGCTCTAAATGAATCTGTATACTCCTCAAAAGTATATGTGAAGATTCCTTTTTTCATTCTTCTTGCCATTGCCAATCACCCGCCTTCATCTAAAAATTGCTTCAGTTTCACTGCTTTACAAATTAAACAGCTTTCCTCTTTGCCCAAACACCAGTGATAACATTCTTTCTTTCTACCTTGCTTAATTCTTTCCTGTCTACCTTGCTCAAGGAGATCCCCATAATTTATTCAGCAGGTCTCAACTACTAACTCCTTTTTCCCATCGTATTAGACTAGTTAATAATCGGTTGGATCCTTTTAGTGTCTGTTTTTTAAATTTTGTTAAGGCAGCTCCTGAGCAGCCTTTAGGCTAATTTAGACCACTGCTAAAGCAACATCTTTCTGAGGATTCTGCCTGCTCCTCTGGATAGCAGGCATTCCTCTCGTGGCTGGTGGGAACGGGAACTACTGCCAGCCCTCTGAGAACCCAGGGAATTTTTCTGTTTCTTTCCTGTGTCTTTTGCCGGCCTCAGTTAGTCTGGGCAGACCAGTACTCAGCCAACAGACGGGCCAGCGAAGCCCTGAGGGCCCTCTGCACAGCTTCGGCTCCCTGCGCTGCTCCCTTCTCCGCAGGACCCCACTCTGCAAATTCTAGCCGCCGTGGCCACGTCGGACTCTGCTCTCTGCACATCTCTGGGAAGGCTCTGCCTGGGTCCCCTGGAAACTGCCCCCAGGGGGACAGCTGGAGCAATGTTCGCTTCTATTCTCTCAGAAATGGAGGTCCTGAGGTGTCGGCTTTCCAACATGTGAAAACTGTTTTTCATATATGTTGTCTGGTATATATGTCATCTGGTTTTCTAGTTGTTTAAGGCAGGAAGGTAAATCTGGTCTCTCATTTTTCATCTTGGTTGTAAGTAGAAATCCTCCCTGACCAACTTCAAATAACTCAAATCCACGGTTACTCTGAAACAGTGCCCACTATGCATTGCTTTTGCATAAAAATATTAATTTATAGTCCAATTGTATATAATTGCTGATGAAAAATTATAGTTTAAGTATGTTAAACTATATTTCAGAGTCAAAAGTTCTGTTGGGTGTGTTTGTGTTTAAGTCTTAACTCTATTCATTATCAGATATATGAACTGCGCTGAGCTTCAGTTCCTTCTGTAAAAAGAGGATCATAGTATCTACTTTCCTAGATTGTTATGAGAATGAAGGAAGATTGCGTATGCGTGCACGTGTTTGTAGCACAAAGTGTGGCAGATAGATATTCAGCAATTACTTGTTATTTTAATTTGCAAACCGAGAGCTGTGCTATCTTTTTGTTTCTTTCCCTTCTTAGTCTGTATTCACTTTACTTTCTCTTATTTTTATAAGAATTTGTAAAAAATTCTATTCATTATCTGTCCAACAGTCTTGCTAGCAGTAATGGCTGAGCTCTTCAAGAAGAATTACGAAAACATTATCTCCATTCACAACTGTATTTACTTCATATCCCTGGTTGTAAAGTGAGGAGAAGAAGGGTTTGAATAATAATCCTGTCATTTCATTCTACAGTCACATATTATTTAATTTCATTTCCTGTTGGCAATGACAGATATTGTGCTCACTCTATCCTACAGTTTGCTTTTATCCCTAAAAGCCCTCAGAATGACTCAACTGTTTAGAATTAGTCACATGCTCACTAATTAGTACCTAATATACTTAAAACTTAAGTGTAGCCATGGACTATTACTCATACTGTTAAGATGAGTCACGAAGAGTTTGACATATAAAGAATGTTCTACTTCATAAAAAAGTCATTTCGCACAAGAGACTGGGTTCTGAAAAGGACTGAAGAATTCTTAGGTCACTACTTTCCCTTCTATTTTCCAGGCACACAGTGTTCTGCCAAAATCGACATGAGTGTTTTTTGGAGAGAATTTGTGGGGAACTGTATTAAGCAGTGCCTGGGAGGTCATAAGTGGTATAATCCTTCCCAGACTCTCACAGCACTAGCTCTCCAACTTTGGAAGGCACTAGGATTGCCTTGGGTGCTTGTGGAAATGCAAATTCCTTGGCCCCAACCTCAAACCATCTGAGTCAGTAAATCTGGTAGAGTAGTATCCATTTACACTCCAGGTCATTTTGATGTAGGAAGCCCTCTGCGCACACTTTAAGAAATATTGTCAATAAGATTAGATTCTAGGCAGCAATCATAGCAGAAGAATTTGAGGCTAAAAAACGTAAGCTTGCAAGGCAAACAAAAAAAATAGAGATGGAAGCTCAAGTACCTGAGGAAGCCTATGAAAGCTATTTAAACATTTTTATGTTCCTTAATTACATAATGATAATAACTAAATCATGTAAGCTTACTCCATGCCAGACACTGTTACAAGTGCTTTATATATCTTACCTAATTCTTACCACACACTATTTAGTACCACTTTTATTCCCATTTGTTTTTTAAATAGACTGTATTTTTTAGAGCAGTTTTAGATTCACAGCAAAATTGAGGGTAAGGTACAGAGGCTTCCCATAATGCCCTTGTCCCCCCCACTGTCAACAAAGGTATAATGACATATATCCACCATCACAGTATCATACAGAGTGGGTTCACAGCTCTAAAAATCCTCTGTGCTCCAACTATTCATCTCTCCCTGCTACGGTTTGGAGTTTGTCCCCTCCGAATCTCATGGTGAAATCTGATACCCAACATGGTGGTGTTGGAGGTGGGGCATGTTGGGTGGGAGGTGTCTGGATCATGGGGGTGGATCCCTCATGAATGGCTTGGTGCCATTCTTGTAAAAGTGAGTTCTCATTCTTAGTTTCCAAGAGAACTGGTTGTTGAAGAGTCTGGTACCTCCCATCCCTTCTCTTGCTTCCTCTCTCACCACGTGATGCCTGCTCCCCTTTGTCTCCCACCGTGGAAGCAGCCTGAGTCCCTCACCAGAAGCAGATGCTAGCACTATGCTTCTTATACAGCCTGTAGAGCTGTGGGCCAACCTCTTTTTTTTATGAATTACCCTGCCTGGGGTTTTCCTTTATAGCAACGTAAACAGACTAAGACACTCCCTCTCCCTGAAGCCCTGGAAACCAATGATCTTTTTATTGTCTCCATGGTTTTGTCTTTTCCAGAATGTCATAGAGTTGTAATCATATACTATGCAGCCTTTTCAAATTGGACCTTTCACTTAGTAATGTGCATTTAAGTTTCCTCCATATCTTTCCATGGCTTGATAGCTCATTTCTTTTTAGCACTACATAATATTCCATAGTCTAGATATATCAGAATTTATCCATTCACCTACTGAAACACGTCTTGGTTGCTTCCAAGCTTAGGCAATGATGAATAAAGTTTCCATAAACATTCATGTGCAGACTTTTGTGTGGACCTTTCAGCCCATTTCAATAAATACCAAGTATCATGATTGCTAGATCATATGGCAAACATATGTTTAATTCTGTATATTATCCCCATTTAAGGATGAGGAAACTAAGACAAAGAGAGACAGTAATTTGCCTAAAGTCACACAGCTATTAAGAAAGAGAGCTGGGATTTGAAATCATACAATTCAGCTCCGGAGTTTGTGCTGTTAACCACTATACATACAGCTTCTCAACAATAATGACCTGTCAATGAATAGAATTTCAATACATGGGGTTTTAAAGATCTAACTGGCTTTTATTAGCAATTCATGAACCAGACAGCATCCAGTCTACAAAACAGAAAGGAGCTCTGTTGGGTGTGGCAGAACAATCAGATTTTATAAGGTGGTTTGCAACAGCAAAAAAGGAAACAGCTCAGTACAAATAGGTTGGTTATCATCAGGTTACTTTCCTTGTACGAGTTTAAGCAGAGGGGACTTCCCTATTATGCCAGCCAGCTTGACTAGGTCCCTTTTGATTGGTTGCTACAAGTCTCCTAGTTTGGCCTGTTCAGGGATTTCCTGGGTTTTGTTTTTAAGTTTCCGTTTGATTACATGGCACATAGCATGAGTCACTTCATGTTGATTTGGACTGTTGGGGCCTAGTGCAGAAATCTCCCACCGATTTTATTTAACGAATCCCACGCTAAATGATGGGGAATTTCATTGTTATTCTATGGATTTTAAATCAGCTACACTGGATTCTGCACTGTTAATTTACATTTATAATTCCTTTGATACATGAAACTTTGCAGATCCTGAGATCCACAGTGAGTTTTTCAAATTTGTTTTGCTTTGTGCACATAATTTATTGATTCTTCACCCAAATCTTTATTCACTGCTGTTCCAAAGACAAATGTCAGGAATACATCCCCTTTCAGCCTCCACCCTCCTAACAGAAACAGGAATACAGCTGGTCTAAACATAAGATTTTAAAAGCCAAACACATTTTCGATATAGTAGTCGGCACTTACTAGCTTTGTGGTCTTAGACACCCTTATTAACATCTCTGAGACTTACTACCGACCCTACTGCGCCATCATGAAGACTACCTGAGAGTCTTTATACAGACCTAACTCCATGCCTGACGCATTGCTCAGTCTACGCTCAATACTGCAGCCACAGAGATCTTGTGAACCGCAGTCAGTCCTCTCACCCCCTCTTCCAAACTCTCCACAACACTTTATTTAAAACTTAAGTCACTCCCCATTTCATTTTTCTCCATAGTGCTGGTGAAGAAAACATGTCTAATGTATTATATAATTTCTTTATTGACCCTATTTATTGCCTGCCTTCCCCTACAAGAATGTAAGCTTCATGATGGCGTAGATTTTGTCTGCTTTGTCAACGGCTTTTTCTCCAGTGCCTACAAGGCCTGGCACACAGGAGGTACTCAGTATTTGTTGGATGAATACATGAATAAACATTCAATAAAAGGTAGCTACCCCCCTCACCATCATTTAATCTGTCTCAATCCCAGCTTTTTATCTGTACACAGGGAATAATAATCACACCTTACTCATCTCAGGGTTATTGCTAAGGGCATATAATTATGGGCCAATACTACACAAATACAAAGTATAGAATTATCCTTATTTAGTCTTCCTGATCACGTTTATATTTCTAACTTCTTGTGCAACTTTTACCTGACAGATTTGTGTTCTTTCTACTCTGAGGAGTAAATCTGTTTTCTTTTCAGCCACATATGCATGATGACGCTAACTTCAACCCTCAGCCAAATTTTCTTTCCTTTAGGATGTCTTCTGTTATATTAATTGCATATTTTATTCACATTCCCTCATCCTATAGGGCTGAGTGAAGATTTATCTAGGTCTATGTGGCTCGCATGCTATAAAAACAGCCTCCTAATACTATGGTAGTATTTTGTACTTGAAGAATTAAAGCACTTATGATTCCTTATGTAGTAAAACAAAACAACAACAAATTTCTTTTAAACTGAAATATCCTCACCTCTGAATTTATAACCTAAAAAAAAGACAGAACTATATAAATTCCCTTTCTTGTCAAATCACCCCACAGGCAGGCAAACAACATTTAAAAAATACTTTTTCTTTTTTTATTCACCGCAACATTTCTAACAAGGTTAGTCCTCAGGGATAGTACCAAGGGCCACCTTGAAAATACATTATATCTGGCAGTTCACTATAAACTTCACTGGTTTCTGTGACCTCATACCTGAAATACACCTTAGAGAAGGCTGCAAGGCTCTCAGGAGACTAGTCACAGATCAGGCAAAAACAATGGTTCAGCAGGAACCATGCTATTTCATCATTTAAAGAAATATGCTGCTTGATTAAGATTCTTGAGAAAACACATTATGATAAAGCAAATGTGTTAAATGTTAACAATTACAACCAAGGTTATCTATTTCCTATCCTTTCCCCACAAGCAGCCACACATGGCTAGTTATTCCTACAGTTCGAACTAACCTCAAAGCAAAGATACAAGCACAGATACTTCTAAGCTCATCAATAGCTTAACAATTCCTAATTTTACACCCATGAGAATCACCTGGAGGGCTTTTTTGAAAACCCAGGGTGCTGGGCCAAACCTTCAGAGTTTCGGGACTGGGTAGATCTAGGGTGGGACTAAGAATCTGCATTTCTAACTAGTTTCCATGTGATGCTGATGCTTTCAGAACTCCTTGTACTGGATAAGCAGTTTGCATTTTCCTAACAGCAGGTATTCATATTCATATAGGTGAAGGTCTGTTTCTTGAGTTCTGTTTCGTTGTCAAGCATTAAAAACCTTCTTTTTACAGTTCCTGAGCCAGTGAAATATATTAAAAAGCCCCACATCCCATCAACCAGATCTAGAAAGAGACTCATATTCCTCAGTAAGACCTGGCTACCAAAATTCTGATTTAAACCAAACACATCACCTGAAATCAGGGTATTGCTACATAGGTAGTATCAACAAGATCAAAGACTACCCACAATATTAGCCATTTTCTGGTGAAGTGCCACGCTATTTTGGACACCATAATTTGAATTCCTAATCAATGTATGTTCGTTATGTTAACATCCTTTTTAATAACTATATAAATATTGTGGCTATATAATTATGTTTACCTTCAAATACATATTTTATGACAATACTCAAAATTTTTTTCTATTAATAATTTCAGCTAGTTAAACATGAAAACCTGAAAATACTAGGTAAAGCAGAGTTTGTTATTCACTTTATCATTCCTATTTACATATAAACAAGGAAGGATAACAAGATTTCTATCCCTTCAATTCCCGCATTATTTCTCTAAGAGAAAACTATTATTCTGTGAAACATATTTCAGGTGCCTGGGTGACTTAAAACATAGGCAGGTGTAAGGCTCCTGGGAATTCACAGGCTTAGATCAGATCTTCCATAGCAAGATACATAGGATATCTGGTTTAAGTAGTGATTGAGCTCATGCACTGTCCTCCTAAGACTGTTACAGAAATTTTAAAAAGAATAACCCCATAGAGCAGGAGTGGGTTATCAATGGATTAGCTATCTCAGTAAGCTTTTGGAAGACAGAAAGCCCATGAAAGTGAAGAGGCAACTAAAACTGAGTGAGGGAAGCTGTAGTCTAGAATATGACCATAAAGATGCTACTACAGGAGGTAGGTACTTCCTCTGTAACATAGATGATTGTGTCTCATCAGAAAAGATGGAAGTCAGAAGAGAGTAAGATGATCACTTCTTCAAAGTACTGAAAGAAATCGATAGTCAACCAGGAATTTTATATCCAGCTAAACTCTCCTTCAAAAATGAAGGAGAAACTAAAACATCTGCAGATTGAAATAAAACAAAACCAAACCTGAGAGAATTTGTTGCTAGCAGACATGCTCAACAAGAAATACTAAAGGGAATCCTTTAGTCTGACATGGAAGAACATTAAATGGTAACTCTCACATCCACACAAAGAAATAAGGAATGCCAATAAAGGTACCTAAATAGGTATTATAAAAATACACATAAACATAACTCTTTTCTTGATCTGTTTTAAAAGAAAAATGGATAAGACAATATTATGAAAATGTGTTGATGAGCTCAACCTCTCATACCACATACAAAATTAACTCAAAATTAATCATACACCCAAATGCAAAAACTAAAAACATAAACTTATAAACATAAGGCAAAAACGAAAGAGAAGACAAATATACTATTTATAGTTGGAGGCTTCAATATCCTTCTGATAGTAATTGACAAATCAAGCAGGCACAAAAATCAGTTAGGATACAGATGACCTGAACAGCACTACTAATCAACTTGAACTAATGGATATTTACAGAACATTCCATTCAACAACAGAACATGGAACATTCACCAAGACAGACCACATTCCGGGACATAAAACAAACCTTAACAATGTAAAAGAATAAGGCGTGGCATGGTGGCTAACACCTGTAATTCCAACACTTTGAGAGGCCAAGGCAGGAGGATTGCTTGAGCCCAGAAGTTTGAGACCAACCTGAGCAGCATAGTGAAACCCTGTCTCTACAAAAAATAGAAAAATCAGCTGGGCACGGTGGCACACATCTGCAGTCCTAGCTACTCACGAGGCTGAGGCAAGAAGATCACTTGAACCCAGGAGTTTGAGGTTGCAGTGAGCTATGATGATGCCACTGCACCCTAGCTCAGATGACAGAGCTTGTCTCAAAAACAAAAAACAAAACCCCAAACAAATGTAAAAGAATAGAAATCATACAACACCAGAGCTAAACTGAAATGAGTAACTGAAAGACAGCTGGGTAATTAGAAATACTTGAAAATTAAATCACATACTTCTAGATAACAAGCAGTCTTAAGAGAAATTAAAAAATACTTTGAACTAAATGAAAGTGAAAATATAACTTGTCTTGCACAACAATGTGAATGTACTTAATACACTGAAGTGTATACTTAAAATGGTTAAGATGGTAAATTTTATATGTATTTCACCACAATCAAAAATGATTTTTTAAAAATACAACATCAAAATTTATGGGATGTAGCTAGAGCAGTGCTTTGAGGGAAACTTACAGTATTTAAAGGCACATTTTAGAAAAGAAGAAAGATCTAAAATCAATAATTTAAGCTTCCATCTTAGGAAAGTAAATAAAGAAAACCAAATCAAACCTAAAGCAAGCAAAAAGAAGGAAATGATAAACCACTAACCAAGAAAAAAAGAAAAGACATAAATTATCAGTATCAGGAATAAATCAGGATCACTACTAATCCCACGGACATCAAAAAGATAATAGAGGAATACTACAAACAAATCTAACCCCATAAATTTGATAATTTAGATAAAATGGACCAATTCCTTGAAGGGCACAAACTACCAAAACCCACTCAAAGAGATATAGATATATAAATAGCCCTACATCTACAAAAGAAATTGAATTAGTAGTAAAAAAAAAAATCTTCCAAAAAAGAAAAAAACCAGATTGAGATGGTTTCACTAGTGAATTCTCACCAAAGATTTAAGGAAGAAATAATACCAATTCTACAATCTATTCCAGACAACAGAAGAGTAGGGATAATTTCCCAATTCATTCTGCAAGGCCAGGATTGACCTAACATCAAAACTAGATAAAGAACTTCCTTAACCTAATAAAGACTATTTTTTTTAAAAAATCACAGTTAACATCATGCTTAGTGAGACTTGATGGTCCTAGCTAAGTAAATGAGACAAGAAAAAAAAAGAGAGAGAGAGGTATACAGACTGGAAAGGAAGAAATAAAGCTGTCTATATTCATAGACATGATAGTCGACCATGATTGTCCATGCATGCAGAAAACCCCCAAGAATCTACCAAATAACTCCTGCACATAGTAAGTAAGTTGAGCAAGGTTTCAAGATACAAAGTCAATACAAAATAGTCAATTGTTTTCCTATATGGTGGCAACGAATACTTGGAATTTGAAATTGGAAAATAATACATATATAATGGCATCCCCCAAAGATGAAGTAGGTAAGCGTAAAGCTAACACAATATGTACATAAAACTACAAATCACTGATGAAAGAAATCTAAGAAAATATAAATAAATGGAAAGAGATTTTGTGTTCTTGATTGGAGATTACAACATAGCAGAGATGTCAATTCTCCCCAAACTAATATATAGGTTTAATGAAATTCACATCAAAATCCCAGCCAGGTTTTATGTAGACACACATGAGCTTATTCTAAAGCTGATATGAAAAAGGGAAAGGTACTACAATAGTCCAATTATGGAAAAGAAGAACCAAGTTGCAGGATTCATATTACCTGATTTCAAGAGTCACCGTAAAGCTGCAGTAATGAATATAGAGGGGCAAAAGAATAAACACATCAATCAATGGGAAATAATAGAGAGATCAGAAATAGACCTAGAAAAATATAGTTAATTAATTTTTGACAAAGGGGAAAAGACAATCCAACAGAGAAAGAAGAGTCTTTTCAACAAATGATGCAACACATTTGGAAGTCCATACGTAACAAACTGAACCACATATCTTATATAAAAATTAACTCAAAATGCATCATAGACCTAAAAATAAATGCAGAAACTATAAAACTTCTAGAAGAATATATAGGAGAAAATCTGCATGACTTTGGATTTGCTGATGAGTTTTAAAATACATTATCAAAAGCAAAATTCATGAAAAAAATTTTTAAGTTGATCTTAATTAAAATTAAAAATTTATTCTGCAACAGACATTGTTAAGAAAATGAGAAGACAAGCCACAGGCTAGGAGAAAATATCAGCAAATCACATAACTTATCAGGACAGGAATCCAGCACATATAAGCAACTCAACTTAAAAAGGGGCAAACAGTAAGAGAAAGAAAAGAAGAAAAGATTTCAAGATTGAGAGAAAATGACAACATTCCCAAGAAGTCTACTACTCTTTTCTCTGTTTACATATTGGTAAATTATAGATATTACAGATATCTATATATTGTATTTTTATTTAAGTAAAAACCTAAAGTGCACATGTCCTAAGGCCATTAGTATGTGTAAAAGTGTGTTTGCTGTAGCATTTTTGTTGCAGAAAAGATACTGGTAATAATTTCAATATTTTTGAGTAAGAAATGGTTGAGCAAATTATAGCATATATTTCTCATGGAAAATAAACCAGTTATACTTTTAACAAGTTGGATTTATATGTACTGACCTGAAAAGTTGACTAATACAGTGATAAATTTAAAAAGTAAAAGCAAGTTGCAGAGTAATAATTCTAGTGTAGTCAAACTATGTGTAAAAACTTTCAAAAAGATAGAAAAATGCATTTGTGTTACTGGAAGGATAGGGGAAAACCTGGCAGCATATGTGTCAAATGACTTTAACAGCAGTCATTTTCAGAGATTTAGCATTGGAGGGAGAGTATATCATATGTTATTCCCTTTATACATTTCTGTATTATTTGAAATTTACTTTCAAATTATTTTTAAGTTGGTAGTATAACATGTTCCAGATTCCTTGCCAGCCCACAGAATTACTCAGATAAACCAATAACATTCTCCTGTGGGAATCAAGGGGCCCCTCCCTTCTCGATACTAGTAATACAAAGCCTTTCCCTTACCCCAACTGTTTGTTCTCTCTGCTGCCAAGTGCAATCCCTGTGTGGGCCAGCAGCATAGCTTACAGTACTTTCCTCCTTTTCGCTATGAGTATACGTAACTAATAAACTGCTGTCAGTGTGAAAATAAAGAAATGACATTATTTTAAAATTTCAAATGAAACCTTGATACTATTCTTTAAAGTTTCTACTGAAATAAAAAAAAATGGACACAAGAGCTGACAGGACACCTCACTGAAGAAAATATACAGATGGCAAACAGGTACATGAAAAGATGCTCAGTATAGGGGAAGTGCAAACTAAAACCACAATGATATACCATTACACATTTATTAAAATGACTAAAAACAACAAAGCAACAACAACTAACAATATCCAGTGATGGCAAGGATGGCGAGTAACAGGAACTTTCTTTTATGAATCATGAATGAAAAGCATTTAAGATTAACAGGAGTTTGGAAGAAGCTGATTCCAACCCTCACTGGCAGCATACATGCCAAATAACTGTTAACAGCAGTCATTTTCAGAGATTTAGGATTGGAGGGAGAGTGTATCCTTCACGGATGACTTTGAGGGGTTCAAGATTTCGGTAAAGGAACTGCAGATGTGGTGGAAATAGGACGAGAACCAGAATTGGAAGTGGAACCCAAAGATGTGACTCAAATGCTGCAATATCACAGTAAAACTTGAATGGCCAAAGAGGTGCTTCCTGTGGATGAGCCAAGAAAGTGGTTTCTTGAGATGGAATCTGCTTCTGGTGAAGGAGCTGCAAACATGTTGAAATGACAACAATGAAGCATTTAGAAAATCACATAAATTAGTTAATAAAGCAGTGACAGGGTTTGAGAGGATTAACTCTATTTTTGAAAGAAGTTCTATTGTGGATAAAATGCTATCAAATGGCATCGCATGCTACAGAGAAATCTTTTGTGAAAGGGTCAATTGATGCAGCACACTTCATTGTCTTATTTTCAGAAGCTACCTCAGGCACCCTAAGCTTCAGCAGCCACCGACCTGATCAGTCAGCAGTCATTAACACTGAGGCAAGACCCTCCACCAACAAAACGATTATGACTTGCTGAAGGCTCAGTTGATTGCTAGTCTTTTTTAGCAATAAAGTATTTTTAAATTAACACATGGTCATTTTTTTTAGACATAATGCAATAGCACACTGAATAGACTACAGTACAGTGTAAACATAACTTTGATAGGCACTGAGAAACCAAAATATTCATGTGTGTCACTTTATTGCAAATATTCACTTTACTGTAGTGGTCTGGAACCAAACTCACAATATCTACAAGGTATGCTTGTACAGCATACTTCACTGAAGGGGATGGGGAGAATGAGGTGTAAATAACTTTGCTAAGCACTGTAATGTAGTTAGCAATGTTGTTTCTTACACTGGTATGGGTTAACAATTCTGATACTGCAGAACATGTATTATGGAAATGCAAAATGAGTAAAGAGACGGTGAATGGTAGGAGCCAAGTTTCTCACTGTGGACTGGGAGAAGGGTTAGAATGAACCATGTAGTTCTGAGTTAGGTTCTAAGACATCAGAATGGTCTGCTGTTTCACTTAAGACAGACACTGATGAGTAAAAATAGAATGCAGATATTTATGCATACACTTGTTAATCTACATACATATATTTCCTAGTTCAGGTTAATCTACATACATATATTTCTTAGCTGGTAGGGCTTAAAAGTAATGACATCCCAGTAGTGATGAGCACATCAGAGCAAATCTGGTTCCTAATACCATTTTCCAAAAATAAAGGAGCCAGGGATCCTTGTTTAAATGATTGATTTTAGGGCTGGAGCAAGGAATACACAAGCCTGGAGCATCCTGTAGTGCCAGAAATCAGGAAAGTGCTCAAAATACAGACTGACGGAAATGTCAAAGGGATAAAGAAGCCAACTGAAAGAGTCCCCAATGGCAAAAGCTGAAAAAATTTGAGTAACAAAATAAATAATGCAGCATGCAGTTGTAACTGGCCAGCAAAAGAAAACCTTGACATGCTCAACAGTAATAAAACTAAGTCATCTTTGATAGTCTTTCAACTTTTAATCATATAAAAGTGTGTCATTGTGCAGGTATGTTTGTTTGAGGTAGGAGGACAGAATATACCAGGAACAGAACTTAAAAGGGACACAAACTGGAGCATGTTCAGAGGAGAAGAGACCAGGTTAGGGGCTCACATTAACAATAGTCTAATCCAATCTAATCAGTAGTTGAGCCCCTATTGGGTACCAAGAACTATGGGAGGCACAGAGGAATACAACGATAAATAAAATAGCTCCTGAAGGACTACTTTAAAAGCTAACTCTTTAGTAGAAAGGATGAAAGAATACAGCCAGAGAGTAATGAATCCAAATATTTAAAGGACCGTTGTATGGAAAAAGAATCAGATTTATTCAGTATGATTTGAGGGACAGACTTAAGAATGAAGGATAAATTCTCCAACAGGCAGAGTTGGGCTACATGTCTGGCACAAAGTAAGTGATTAATATAAGTTAAGATCTCTTCCCCAAATGTCCAACATAAGACTCACTTTGCTGAAACCAATATATTTCACCATAATTTATGTAACAAAAAGATATAACTTCCATTCTATATTGTGATAGTCACCTAGAAAAGTTAATTTTTAAAAAGTATAAAAACATAAAAGGATAAAGTTTAATATAAAGAAAAATAGTTTAATTTTATTGCCATCTGTACTAATTTGAATGTTTTTTAAGTTGATTTGTCTACCAAGATCCACCACTGAGCCAAGTGATAATCATTTATAAAACAGAATATGGAAGATATAGGCTAAAAGTATAATTATTCTACAATCTCTTTATAAAAATTTAAACCATTAAGGGCATTCATACTTTATAAATCCACAAATAATTAGTAGAACTGTTTTCCCTGTTTTGAACTATCTAATCAGTTGCATCAGATGGAAGAGAAGAAAATGATCTAAATGAGAATACTTTTCCCACGTGTACCAGGGAACACACACAACTAATCACAGAGAGAAGAAAGCCTCCCCTGTGGTCCTCTGCTTATCATTTCTGTTTTCAAAGAGCTTTTGCACAAAGGAAAGAAAACACTGAACTAGAGTTAATTGATTCTGTACAGCCTTTTACTAGCAAAACAAGGCAGGCTAAGTTGGAAGCATGCTAGGACTTTTGCAAAACAGGCATATAGAATGGAGGAAAATGTGGACATCAGTCAGCACCAGGACTAAGAATATTAACTCAGCTATAGGGTAGAAAGAAAGAGCAGTCCAATAATAGCGATCAATAGGGCATGGTGAAGGTATGCTTATTCAGGTAAGCCACTGACAGAAAGTACATAAGAAGCATGCTTTGTATTTACATAAGAAATAATAGCAATGATGATAGTGAATATTATAAATTATCCAAGTCAGGAAGGTCAGCATCTAGGAGACTTCAAGTGGGAGGAGACTGCAGGAGACTTCAGATGGGAGGAGTGGGAAAGACAGGTGCTGATATTAGGTGCAGTACATTATTTTAACAATACATCAAATATTAAAAATCAATTTACAAATTTCTATAATTTAAAGGATGTCAAATACAAAATTGTTATACAAGTATGTAAAAATAAATATGCATAGAAAAGGGACTTGAAAGAGATTGATCAAAGTGCTGCTGATGAGAGCATGGCTGACTTTTCCTGCATATGTTTCAATATTTTCCGTTATTATATTACTTTCTTATTGTTACTAATTGTTTTATTAGTATTCAAATGACTAAAATGAACTTAAAAGGTTAGTTTACTCATACCTTTCCCTAAAGATAAGATGGTCCAGATGTCTATAGATATCCAGGGCAAGTCAACCTGGAATTTAAAATCTGCTGTAGTTTATATACAAGGTAGATAAAAAATTCTGACCTTAAAAAGGAGTAAGACCATACATTCATGGAATAAGTTAAAATAAATATTTAGTGCATGCATACCCAATTCTAATAAAGAAGGAGTTAAACAAAAATTATCAGAGGACATTGTTTTGGATTGAGTTGCTCCACTAGACTCAACAGGCTAGACCAAACCAGAATGGAGTCACTCACAAATGTAATCAAAACAAACTTTGAAACAAGCCAATTTTGAAAAAGAAACAAGAGATTTGCAGCAACCAATCAGGAAGGGGAGAGTTTACCTGAGATGTCATAATAAGGGATTCTCCTCTGTTTTAACACTATAAGGAAAGTAACTCTGTTAACTACCAATCAGCTTTTTGTTGCTTCTTTTCGTTTCCTTCAGCCTTTTTCTGCCTTATAAAGTCCACCTCCCCTGCTCAGCTCATTAGAGTGGCTTTCGAAATCTTTAGATGGATGCTGCCCAATTCATAAATCCCTAATAAATCTTTAAACTAAATTTGTTGAAATTTTATTTTTAACAAGGGTCAAAAAACACACACAGAAGAGCTGTCACTTGATATTACTATCATGAATAGAATCTACCATAGATTAAGAAAGAGAATGATTAGATTAGTAAACTAATGAATAATAGTGGTGGGATTGTAAGTGGATTTTTTTTCTTTTTGGCTTATTGTTATTTTCCCAATTTTCATATTCAATATTTTACTTAGATAGGAATAAAAATGCAATTTTCAAATGACTATAATTGCATTGGTTACTATTACATACATTTCTAGGAATATACTTTCATGCTGCATTTTAAAATATTAATACATCCCTACCATTGTTTTTTTTTTTTTATTTGAGCATATTATGGGGGTACAGATGTTTAGGTTACATATCTTGCCCCTGCCCCCCCTTCCCCCCCTAAGTCTGAGTTTCAAATATGTCCATCCTTCGGGTGGTGCGCATTGCACTCTTTGTGTATGTATATACCCATCCCCTCTCCCTGCTCCCCCCTCCCCAACATCCAATAGATGTTATTCTTATATGTGCACTTAGGTGTTGATCAGTTAATACCAATTTTATGGTGAGTACCTGTGCTGCTTGTCTTTCCATTCTTGGGATACCTCACTTAGTAGAATGCGTTCCAGCTCTATCCAGGAGTAAACAAGAGGTGCTATATCACCATTGTTTCTTAAAGCTGAATAGTACTCCATGGTATACATATACCATATTTTATTAATCCACTCATGTATTGATGGACGCTTGGGTTGTTTCCACATCTTTGCAATTGTGAATTGTGCTGCTATAAACATTCGGGTGCAGGTGTCTTTCTTATACAGTATCATTTGCTCTTTTGGGTAGATGCCCAGTAATGGGATTGCTGGATCGAATGGTACTTCTACTAGTAACTCTTTAAGGTATCTCCATATTGCTTTCCACAGAGGTTGCACTAGTTTGCAGTCCCACCAACAATGCATGAGTGTTCCTATCTCTCCACATCCACGCCAACATATATTGTTTTCGGTCTTTTTGATAAAGGCCAGTCTCACTGAAGATAAGAGATATCTCATTGTGGTTTTATTTGCATTTCCCCGATGATTAGAGATGTTGAGTATTTTTTCGTATGTTTTTTGGCCATTATTCTGTCTTCTTTTGCAAAGTTTCTGTTCATGTCCTTTGCCCACTTTTTGATAAGGTTGTTTGATTTTTTCTTATTGATTTTCCTGAATTCTAAATAGATTCTAGTTATCAGCCCTGTCAGATTTGTAGCATGTGAAAATTTTCTCCTATTCTGCACGTTGCCTGTTTGCTCTTGTGACAGTTTCTTTGGCTGTGCAGAAGCTTTTTAATTTGATCAGGTCCCATTTATTTATTTTTGTTATTGCTGTGATTGCCTTTGGGGTCTTCTTCATAAATTCTTTGCCTAGGCCAATGTCTAGAAGAGTATTTCCGACCTTTTCCTCTAGAATTCTAATGGTTTCACTCCTTAGGTTTAAATCTGTAACCCAGCGTGAGTTGATTTTTGTGAGAGGTGACAGGTATGGATCCTGATTCAGTCTTCTACATGTGGCTATCCAGTTTTCCGAGCACCATTTATTCAATAAGGATTCTTTTCCCCAGTGGATGTTTTTGTCTGCTTTGTCAAAGATTAGATGGCTATATGTGGACGGTTTTATATCTGGGTTCTCAGTTCTGTTCCACTGGTCAATGGCTCTGTTTTCATGCCAGTACCAACCTGATTTGATTATGACAGCCTTATAATAAAGTTTGAAGTCTGGTAAATTGATACCTCCAATTTTGTTTTTATTGCCTAGAATTGTTTTTGCTATGCAGAGTCTTCCCTGGTTCCATACGAAGTGTAAAATTAATTTTTCTACATCTGTGAAGAATGATGCTGGTATTTTAAGAGGGATTGCATTGAATCTGTAGATCACTTTGGGTAGTATGGACATTTTAACAATGTTGATTCTGCCAACCCACGAGCATGGTATGGTTTTTCACCTGTTTACATCCTCGACTGTTTCCTTACTCAATGTTTCATAGTTCTCTCTGTAGAGATCTTTTACCTCCTTAGTTAAATATATTCCTAAGTATTTTATTTTCTTTGTTGCAATTGTGAAGGGAATTGAGTCTTTGATTTGATTCTTGGTATGGCTGCTATTGGCGTATATGCAAGCCTCTGATTTGTGTGTATTGATTTTGTATCCTGAGACTTTACTGAATTCATTTATAAATTCCAGATTGGTTGTATCCATGGGGTTTTCTAGATATAATATCATATCATCAGAAAATAGTGAGAGTTTGATCTCTTCTGTTCCCATTCGTATGCCTTTAATCCCACTCTCTTGCCTAATTGCTGTGGCC
>CAUYSK010000154.1:0-40360 GCA_963575035.1 Avahi laniger | reverse complement strand
CCTGAGCTGAACACCTATTCACTTTTTTGTAGGCCATGTCTGAAACCAGTAGGTATCTTGATAGTCTATCACTTAGAGCTCATTAGCATTATATATTTGACCATCCAAACCAACAAGCCTAGAGTATAAGGGAACAGAGTGTTGATCTTCTGAAGATCCATTGCTCAAGACCAAACAGTGTGGGGCGCGGCTTTCGTCTGGCTATAGTTAACGCATGCGCTAAAGGAGACTGCCTCTTGATGGTACGTCAGGGACTGCCGCCAATCACATTCCGCCACATGTACTTGTGCTGTTATATAAGTCAACCGTACTTCCGTTCTGGGTCTCTCGCCATCTTGTTGAAGCTGTTCGCCCCAATAAACTGTTGTCGGAAGAACTCCAAGTTGTTGCGTCGTTCTTGCTGGCAAGCACGGCGCGACACTCTACTGTAATTTTTTATCCACTTTATAGATGTATACTATGAATGTCAACAACCCTGTGAAATAAATATTTGTATTTCCCCTTGCTAGGGGACAGAATTGCAACTCAGAAAGTTAGTTGCTCAAAGCCACTCTGGCAGCCATAAACACGTGGCTTTCACAGTGGGGAGTTTAACTGAAAATGTTTTCAGCTACTGGCCTCTGAAATGTGTGCATGAGGTCACAGTTCACATGGTTGCCCTTAGCCAATGACACAGTGCAGCAGGGATTTTGATGTAGGCTCATTTCTGGGAGAAACAAGACTCATCTGATGAACAACTGTGACTCGAGGGCTCCCTGTCAATTTTGTTGAAACGTTCTTGGGTTATGCTGCAGTCTAACACCTTCTTTCCTTCCTTCTCTCTCACGTGGGTCAGACATATATGATGGTCTGACAGCTTTCCCAACCTTCTCTGGTCCCTCCTGTTTTCCCTCACAGGCATTTTCCCCAGTCAACCCCTTGCACTTCTAATTCTGTCTTGGTATGTGCTTCTCAGAGGACTCAGACTAACAGTCACAATGCTTAGAGGCTGGGCTAAAATTTACACTCCAGAAGATCGACATCCGAAGGCAGTATATAAGGCTTCCATCCACTAATATAAGGCTTCCATCCACATTCTCCATCTTTTCACCCAGTTTTAGTCCACCACCCTCTACCCAAACTGGGCCACTTTCCATTTCCACTCCATCGCCTTCCATTTTGCAACGCCTTCCAATCTCCCTCGCAACATTTGTGTTACTTTTCAGGTCGATCTCAAATACTAACTATCCTTTGAAGCTCCTTAAAAAAAAAATTGACCCGATTTGAACTCTTCCTTCTCTGTATCTCTATTTGTACTTCTTGTGGTAGTTTAAGAAAGATTTTAACATATTATGTAAAATGGTGTCGAAGTATGTAAATTAGCTACATTCTCATTTCTGCTACTGACTTCCTGCGTGACTTTAATAACGGGACATTTTCATGGTCCCTGCTGTTCTATCTTCATGGTAAGGAGATATAAATGAAACAATTTCCAAGCCAGCAAAATAATCTTCATAGTACAGAGTTCTTATGAGACTTAAAAATAAATAGATATCTGTATACGTTAGCATGTGTATCAAGATAATGGCCTATATTTATTAGGATTTCTATAGCATCAATAAAATAATTTGCCAGATATTACTGTAAATAAGATTTCTAAGCATGGTTTTTTTTTTAATTGCACACTATCTCTATCTCTCTCCTTCTCTCTGTCCTCTTCTTTCTCTTTATTTCAATCTCTTTTTTTCTAGAAGAAGAAATAACATAAAAAAGAATCTTTCCTGTATTCAGTTGATGGTAGTATAAGAACACAGGATTTCCTTGAAAGATAGTTAAATATATAGGTTGATTCATCTAAAAGTGATTTAAAATCTAGATATTAAGCATCTATAGCTGCTAACATCACAAAAATGAGAGATAATCAGACTTTATGTATTTCTTGATATGGCATTTTGTCTATTAAGTAATCTTATCAAAAACTTAAATGAAAGAGAAACTTGATTTTGTAAGGAAGCCTTTAGATCTAAGTTCTAATTTAATGAAAATAAAGATGATTGATGAACATGTCAAATGACACTCCAGGGATGCTATCAGCAGCTAGGTTTCCGCCCTTCCAACGTTTAAATTACAAGTGAGAAAATAAAATTGAAGGAGATTCTTATAGATTAAAAAAGACTTAAAGGCCATATCAACGAATTGCAATGTGTAGGCTTATTTTGATCCTGATTCAAATAAGTGGTAAGAAAAATAATATATATGAGATGATTGGAAATTTTAACATTAAGTAAATATTCAATGGTATTAAAGAGCTAATGCAAATTTTTGAGTAATCACTAGCATTAAGGCTATGTTTTTATATTTTAAAGAGATATTGTTGAGAGATACATACTAATGTGTTTATCAGTGATAGACTCTGGGTGCATGTTGGTTTAATGTGCTATTCTGTTTTCTTTGTACAAATGTCCATAACAAACTGCCCAGTGCAATTAACATAAGATAAAGAGAAAGGAAGTGACTGAGTGGATAAGCCACAGAGACTATTTGCCCCTTTTGTCGACTCCCTTTGGACTGGATGTTTGATCTTCATTGGCCCGTATCAGTTCCTACTGTGGTGATGAGACCTCAAAGAATAGTCACGAGTCACAAGCACTAAACCACAAGTGCCTGGTTGATCAGGCGTATCTATTATAACCTGAAATAGATTCAGGCTACATCTCTCTCTCTCTCTCTCTCTCTCTATATATATATAATATGCATATTTTTGCTTGTTTTGTGAATACATCTAATTCCTAGATGGAAAACCAAAGTAATTGTCAGAAAGTTTTTTAATGAGCAAAGGGTCAAAATAAAGATACTGGATGATTTTACAAAATATTCTTAATCAAGAGTGATACGCTCCCATCTTAACTGTGAGGACAAACCTCATGAGCAGACTAGGGCACCCCAAGGCAACCCATTCCTATACATAAGGCTAGGGTTACCCTGAACAATTTTTGCTATTTGTCTTTTGTATTTCAGACTCAAGGCAGACAATCTTTGTCATAAAATTGTCATATGTTCAGATTCACAAAGCATAGCTTGCTTATAATTGCATTTCTGCACCAGCACAATTCCTAACACACAGTAGGTCCTTAATAAATATTCGCTGAACATCTGAATAAAGAATTAAACTCATGTGGATTTTACCTTATGCTACATTCATTACATTTTAAATTAACATCTTTCTGAGGGATTTGGGGATTTTAAACAGTGAGTCGTTAACTAAATGTACTAGTTGGTTTCATCAGTCTTATATTAAGGATTATTAGCTTCCATGTCAAGGGGTGCATTTTCTGATTACATCTCTACACTCTGAGGCTGTAACCTGAAAGGAGCAAGCAGCATACATAGCACAGAGGGAAGTGTGTGAGTTTAAATCCCAGTTCAAGATAATTTTTAACATAATGACTTATTTGCTCTTCTCCAAGGGTGACAAGGGAAGTCTTTGTCTTCCATGACTTTGCTCACTTTGTTTCTTCTGCCCTGAATGCTCTTTTGTTTGTTTGTTTGTTTAGCTAACCTTTACTTCTGGAAGGCTCAGCTCAGAGTATGCCTTCTCCAGGAGCCCTTCCCTAAGCATCCTTGCCCTGGGTAAGATAATGCTCCTTCCCTATGCAAGAGACACTGTAGGCATGCTACCGTAGAACTTAGTGCTACAACATAATCACTTACTTATTTGTCTCTCCCTTAGCCCTGGTTGCTACTCCCACTCCATCTCATCTCAGAACACACACACACACACACACACACACACACACACACACACACACACACTCTCTCTCTCTCTCTCTCAATAAAATGTCTGAGAGTAAGGACTATGCCTGTATTCTTTGTATCCTAAGTGCCTAAAATAATGACTAGTGCACAACTGATGCTCAATAAATCTTCACAGTTGTAGACAAGGTTTCAAATTAAATAATTGAATGGAGCTGTCATGAAATAATTTCCTATTTAAGTGGAAATTTTTTTTTTGTCATGAGATTAAAAGAACATATACAGTTGACCATTGAACAATGTGGGGGGTTGGGGGGCTGACCCTGTGCTCAGTAAAAAATTTGAATATAACTTTTGACTTTCCCCAAATTTAACTCCTAATAGCCTACTGTTGACCTGAAGACTTGCTGACAACATAAATAGTCGATTAACACATATTTTATATGTACTATATATCCTGTATTCTCACAATAAAGTAAGTTAGAGAAAAGAAAATGCTAAGAAAAATCATAAGAAAGAGAAAATACATTTACAGTATTGTGCTGAATTTATTGATACCATAAGTTCACACCATCTGTTTACAAAAAGAATCAACTGGCTGAAATGGTGGGCAACCACAGCTACAACCTCCGTCTATCGTGTGTAGCAAGCAATTCAACATTTTTCTGGTAATGTCATGACTTTGCTTCTTGGGAGCACTTCCAGCATCACTAGTGGCATTCGTAGGGGTCCCATGGTGTTATTCAAGGTTTGCAGTATTGCACTAAACACAGTGCAAAATACCGAGAACCATGCGAGACCACTTTTTAACTGAAATATACAATTTACTAGAGAGATGAACTGCTCGCGCAGAGATGATTAGCGTCACAACCTTTTAAGCGGGTACTTGCAACATCTGAGCTCACTGCAATAGCAACAGAAGGTGGCTACGGAATTATTACAGTAGTACAGTATATATTACAGTTAATCTGATACAGTTATGATTTAATACTGCATCTTTACCTTTGTTTACATTTCGCTACACTATGAATGGTACCATGTACAGTCAGTATTTGTGTGCATAAATTTTAATAAATTTTGACTTTTTATAATAGGTTCATGTATGTTTTATGGTAGTAAATGATAAAATAGCCTGGTATCTACATATATTAATATTTTATGCATTCGTGGCATACCTTTTTTCAATATTTCAATGTTTTGAGAGTTTTTTCAATAATTCTAGGAAACACAGTTCATCTGAGAGTTTTTCAAATTGTTGCAAATCTCCAAAAATTTTTCTAATATGTTTATTTTAAAAATCCACATGTAAGTGGACACATGCAGTTCAAATTTGTGTTGTTCAAGGGTCAACTGTACTTCAAACTGATGTGATTCCTATTGGGAATGAAAGGACAGTCACCTTCACAACCAGTGTGAAATCACAATTACCTGGTATGATTTAAGAAGCATCAAAAGGATTCAGCCTTTCTACTTGGAAATAACATTTTGGCTGTGACACAATGACTAAAATAACTATAATTATTCACTCCTGTGGTTTAAGTAGTAAATGTATTGCCATTACAAAAAAATTTAACTTACAGAGGAAACCTATTAGATAGTTTCCTAGGAAGCATGACATTTAAGGAATGAGCATAGGTCAGATAAATTTGGAGAGAGAAGACTCCAAATACATAGAGAATGGTACCTTTATAACCAAAGAGTATTATGAGGACACAGAGTTAATAAGGAATTCCTGAAATGTTGAAGGTACTGCAAATAAATTCTCCAATCCTCTTGCACCAGTCCTGAATAGAACCCACTTAACTATGTTACTTGTTAGAGATGCACAATAGGTCACTGCAGAATTTCCCAAAATTCAATCCATCACAGATCACTTTCTGATTTTACCTTATGTGGGTATCACTTGTACCGTTACTTAATATTTATGTTTAAACCAGTTCCCTTTTAAAAATTAAATGTCTGTTATAATCTCAGTTTCAAAAATAATCTGTGATGTCATGGGTTAAATGTACTATATTTTTCTAATACACACTAAGATAACAAAACAACTACTAATATAATTGAATTCATTTGGATATTTCAAGTTGGGAAACACCTGTTTAGCACTGAAGAAATTATCCTCTGAAATTAGGTTGACTAAGTTTCAATTACTGAATATAAAATTTACATGCACTATGTCCTTGGACAAATTGTTTAAACTATGTCTGCTTCAATTATTTATCAGTAAAACAGGGCCACTAATAGTGCTTATGTTTTAGAGTTCTGAAGATTAAATATAAGGATGCCTTTAAAGAATTTAGCACACTGTGTCCTGAGAATACTCAGTAAAGGTTAGCACTTATTTCTAACTTAATCACCATTCATGATGTCTCCAATGTTGCACAGTCTTATTCTCAAATAACTTCAAATACATCATTTTCTTTGTCTTTACCTAATTTACAGTTGAGACCTTGTAGTACTAGATAGCATTATCTCCATTTTATTAAGCTGCATTTTACTGAAACAAAACCCAGCTAACCTATGGATTTCCAATATCTCATGGTTAGAATGCTTCGGTTTAGATTTTTTTTGTATAATTAAGGTTGATTTGATAAACAAAAATTTAAGGAATTGTTGATCATGAACAGGTTAAATAAACTATCCAAAGGAACAAAATAAATCATTAGAAAAATACTGTATATTTAGAAAAATTATAAAATTAAACAAAACTGAGCTTCACAGAGGCTATTAAACACATAGATACATCAGAATACATACACATTTATACATATAAATATGAGATTTGAGAAACAAAGGGACTTGGGGAGAGAGTTCTCTTCCTGTGAATGTTGCTGCAATCACAAAGGGAGATGATGATTTACTTAAGCAATATGGACAAAACTCTTTTAGCACCATGAAAGAGATAAACTAAAGTGCAGAGTAACAGCAAGGCGTCTGGGGATGGAGGGAGGTGAATCAATTTACTCTAGTGATTTTTTTTAAAAAGGTTTCTTTTTGAAATTTTAAACCTTCAATTTTGTTATTTATATCAGTTTGTGTCTGTTATAACTATCACACAAAAAAATTCTAAAGCATGATCTGAATTTAAAGTTGGACAAATAGGAACTACAATTCAAAAGCTTAAAATCCTTAAGTCATAAAATGTTAATATCAATGGCCCCAAATTTTAAATTTTCATTGTTTGTTGAGTCTGGTCCATTGAGCTCAGTTTCAACAAGTAACATCTGTGTCCCTGTTTCTAGTCCCTCACAGCTTCACTTAGCATTTCAGTGCCGAAACATGTGGTTTGTGCTTCCTTTCACCTCTATATAAAATGCGCTAGCCTGTCATTTTAACTGTTTATCCCTCAGGGTGCTTTTGTCACTCAGTAAATATTATCTAAAGATGAGGATGATGGTTTTCAAACATCGATCTGTAGAAATAACATAGATTGACTATTTGGATAAATGTGAGAGCTGATTTTTTGTATTCTCTTTGAGTTTCTCTTAAGGTGAAAAGGAAAATTGAGTTCAGCCGTCTTTCCCTTCAACTCCTGTCCAATTTTACTTTTCTCTTACTTCTCCTAATATCTTTCTTGTTTTGTCCTTAGTTTCCTCCCCTCCCCCCCCCCACCGTGTTCTTTTCTGGATGTCTTATGTTTGCATATTTTTTAAACTGAATCCTTCACTATTGCAGAAAATAAGACCTTTTTAAATTACCAGAGTTTTTCAAGAAATTTTTCTTTTTATGTTTTTTTCCATGTAAACATCATAAAATTTTGTGGGGAAATTTAATACAGGAAACTGGGTGGAGCAAATCTACTGAATGAGAACAAATAAAACATTAGGATTCTTCAGTTTGGAAACATAGATTTTAAACAATGACCTTCATTGTTTCTGTGGATACTGATTCAGCTCTTTCTATATTTCACATCCTATGTAGGCTTTTGATATACAGCAATGAGCAAAAGAAAAAAAAAAAGTCTTGCTCTCATAGAGTTTGCCTTCAAGCAGTTGTAAAAGCTATGATGATATTTCTAGTTACAGGTAGATTTAGAGGGCTTGAAGCCTATGTTATTGGGGAGAGAATTATTTAAGGAAAAAGGTGTATGAAATAGCAAAGGCAAAGTTGGATATTTAATCTCATGTTTACTTAAAATTAGAAAAATCTCACAAAATTGCAAATGCAAAAAGATGTGTTTTGTGGGTGGGCACATAAGCAGCATATTATTGCCAGACCCACTCACTGTGGTGAAGAAAAATATTTGGAACGTTTCTACAGCATTTGTGAGAGCCTCGTAAATGGCTGAAGAGAGCCAGTAGGTCCAAAGTAGGTTCGGATAGTGAATATAATGCAACCTTAAACACGTGGGCAGCAACAATAGGCACAAACATATGATGATGGACACCAAGTGGGACGTTTCCCTCAGTGAAGGCTAGCATGGATAGAAGACAACTCTGGATCCATATTTGTCTAATGCCAAGATCATATGTCATCACTTCTGGAGGGCTTAACCTAGGAAAATGGCAGCTTAATTGAATTATTGCTCAAATGATATTAACCGATAAACTTGCTATGACTGAATTTACCTTAAATTGGCAAGATTAATGTTGTATCTTTTTGAAAATGTCAGCTCTAGGGAAATGCAACATAACCTCATTCAGCTGCTTTGTATACTGTTGTGATCCCATAGATAGGTTCATGGTAAATCTAATGAAGCTGAAATCTCAGAGCTATTCGCTTGCTCAGGCCTCTTCCAGGGTTCTAAGAGGAGCTTTATCAATGTTCAGACGCTTTTTTAAAATTTGGAAAAGTAAGATATTTAGCCACAATTGGTTAAGACAATTGTCTCCTTCCACTCTTGCTTGCTTTACAGCACACTTCTCCGCTTGTCAGGGAATCCAACTGCAGGGGAAACCAGACAGGTGGACACCACACTGGTGATGCATTTAGTTTGGGTTTAATGAGATACAGGTATGTGGCTTACTGTCTCTTCCACAAAGAGTTAAGTGAGTGCTAGCTTCCCATGATGCCAAACCCAATTGTAATTGCTATCATTTGAAGCAATTGGAAGTCTTGATTTCAAAATGTGGGTTAAATGCTATGGGTTAAAAAATATCTATGGGGCAACTCAATGGCTTTTTTCTTCTGAGCATTAAACTGCTTTTCCTGTGAGGCAATGATGACACTGGAGCAATTAATGAGTGTCTTGGGACCATAAAAAATGTATAGCCATAAAAGTGTCTAAATTTAAATTTTCCAGTTCTTATCCTGCTATGAGTAAAAGTGATGAAGATGAGTAATTTTGGCAAATGTTAATATACTGAACATCGTACCAAAGATACCTTTAAAAATATTGGAACAAGGAGAAACAGTTGAGATACATTTAAAATGTATAAGATGAAATACTATGTTAAATAGATAACTGAAAAGTCTATTTTTATCAAAATTAAAATATTCTTTTTCCGATTATAAGAGTACTTCATATTTTTTAAAAATGATACATTATAAAATCATAATACCACTACCCAAAGCCAATATTAATATTTCAGACTCTTATTCAAATATCAAAACTTGCTTATTCCAAGAGGTAGTATTGGTAGAAAATGAAAGCAAATGGACAAATTCTTGCAATAGTTTATAAATTAAAACAATGAATCTATAAATAGAAGATAGAATTTATTTCACCGTGAAGAATAACAGTGATGACTTTCTGTTACACATTCCTTCGGCTTCTAGGAACCATGTACTACTGGACTGACCCACGGTCAGCATAAATCAGTTGAGCAGCAAACTTCCCTGGGATTCAGTGAAAGACATTGGTTGAAGGTATCCGAGAGATGAATTGTGCACAGAAAGGAGGGATTCTTTTAACTAGTTGAGGTGGAATTTTCCCCTGAACTTCAGAGTAGTCTATATAACTCTTCTACTGTCTTGGGCAAAGCTAAAATGAAGAGAGAAAATGTGGGGGCAGAACAATGAAACAGGAACGGAACAAATCTAGGAAATCTGGCAGCTGTCTTAGGCACTTTGGAAAATACGCTTTGAAGGACAAACAGTTTCATGTTTCAGCATTACAGAAATCTCCAGAGAGGTAGCAAGTTAGTAAAAGCAGTAAATTGAGTTTTAGTAGTAGAGTTGATGACAACTCTGAACTTAAAGTCTGACTTGTCAATAGTTGCAAAAAACAATACTGAACAATCTCTCTCATACATTTGTACAAAAGCCCAGAAGCACAAATGTGCCTGTTCCAAAATTGTCTGGAATGACGTGGGATAATAAACTGAGTCTTGCCATGATAATGATGACAAAGTCTCAGCAAAGCAGGCCAGCTATAGATCCTTTAGCTTTAACCACGTATGGATGTTAACAGCTCCTTATGTAAAATTAAAATCAGTACTGCCCACTATGAGACATTTCTAGGACAAACAATGTGTAATTATATAATAAATGCATAATATAGAAAATAAACGTGAGAGAAAGTCAGACAGGGAAGAGTAGTTATGACCTAAGGCTTTTGTGGAAAATATATTAAAGCTAGCGTCATTTGAACAGGACCTGAAAGTTGAACAGCATTAATAACTAGAAAGGGTTTAGAAGGCTTTCCTAAGTGGAAAAAGCAAAAATTAACTTGTACAAATGAGTGCATTGCTTAGAGTGGACAGTGAGAAAACAGACCTTGGTGAAGCATGGCCTTTCCCAATGTCTGTCATCATAATTCACAACAGCAGACAGTGGGAAAGAAGTAGATAGGAAAGGTAAATTGAATAATTTTTCTATGGTAAAGAAAAGTATTAGTACTGGGTTTAATGGGTCAGAGTTTACGCTTAGATCTGATCCTAATCTCTCAGTGATGTGAAGCAAATTTCTTGTCCAATTCTCATTTCCTTTTTCTGTAAAATGAGGTTAGACATGGCTATTTTAGTTCTAAAACATGTTTTAAATGAAATAATAAATAAAATGTATTAAATGCTTACTCCATGAACAGAGCCATGCTTTATAAGCATCCATTTTATACTTGCAACTTTATGAGATAGATTATGTTATCATTCCTATTTTAAAGATGACAAAATTATCATTAAATAAATTATTCAAGCTTATTTTATAACTTGGTGACTGGGCAAAACAATATGATGAGAGGAGAATAATTTAAGGTAAATTAGTCAGGCAACAGTTGAATAGGAAATAGTGTATAGTCAGGAAAATTTTGAGGGGAAGCAGGTTGCTTAAGAAAATATTCTGGGGATCAACATAGAAATTGATGAGGGTTTAGAAGTAGGAGGTGGTAGTGGGAACATGGAAGAAAGAATTAGCCTAAGACACATTTCAATGAGTCTTATTAAAAATGGTTGAGGATATAAAAAAGAAGACTGGCAGAATGTGGCTTTGGAGTCAAATCAGGCACACTTGAATTTTACAGCCAATTCTGACATTTGTTATCTGGATCTTGAGAAAGATTTCCTGAAACTCAGTATTCTCACCTATAAAATAAGAGTCATTTCAATATTTGCAACCATGTTAGGTTGTCTGAAGGATGAAATTAGAAACTATACAAAGAGCCAATGTTGTCTCTGACATTTCTTAATTGATAGCTATTTTATACACATGCTGATGGCAGGTTTGGAATTTTCATCAAAGCACCTTGTAAGCTGAGATAATAATGATACCATTTATTATGTATAATATGAACAATAAATATTTATTGAGCACTTACTATAAGCAGTCTACTGCTGGCTATGGAAAATAGAAAGCAGTATGTGATTCCGAACTCTTATATTAGTATTTTACAGTCTACCAGGAACATTAAGAAAAGTACATAAAGAGAAAACAAAAATTCAAATTAGCACTTGCTAAATACGATAGGAAAAATATGAAGTACGATGAGAGTTGAAAAATAAAAGATTTAATTTCTGGCTATGAGATGAGGAGCATAAAAGCCATGATCTAGCTCATAGAAATGGTTAGAATTTCAACATACAGAAATGTGATCTTACCAGGCATTGGGACTAGAGTAAACAAAGCCACATTAACAAGGCAATTATAAGAATACTCCAGTCAAGGTGGAAAGTACCTAATGGGGTAATAATAGAGGTAAACTTATGTATTGTTGGCTGATGGTTTTGAATGATAGCCCGACAGTTTAATTTTATCTTTCAAGAAACAGGCAGGGAGGTGACCTTTTGTTAAAACAGAATGGCATAATGAAATTGGTGATGTGAGTAGATTAATGTGGAGTAAAAGTAAATTGGAAGTGTGGCAGTGGGGCGGCCCAACACAACAGCTGGCGAAATCAAGATTAAAAAAATAACCGTTTTAAGTGATATGCTTTCAAACAAGGATTATATATTTGGGGAAAAATTCACGTCTCAGAATTGTGTTCCCCTTAACTATTGTGTCCCCTTTAAGATCAATTATTTTTAAGGGTAGACCCGGAGTCCAGGAGATATAACTGATATCAAAATTCCAAGGAAAGGCTGAGAAGACTATTAAGAAAACCAGGAATCAGGTGAGAAGTTAAGTATGTATGAATTTATGTGAAAATCCTAGTATTTTAGGATTTTTAAAGAGTCTGCTAGGCCCAAGAATGTCCTATAATTGTCTGAAAACACATTATTCTGACTAAAGTAGAGAAAGAAGGAAAATAGAGGCATTATAACTATAGTTGTTCCTTCTTTGAAATTCTGAGCTCAAGTTCCATCTCGCATTAGTTCTGTAATACCTGGCAAGTTGTGTTGGCTCTCTGTGCCACAATGTTCTCATCTATAAAGTGCTTCCTTCATAGGGATATTGTGACAATTAGATGATAAATGTGTTGAATCAACTAAAAGAATATTCACCACATAATAAGCATTAAATGATACTTAGTTTCTGGCATCTTTAGTATCAATTATTTTGGCGTACAATCCATTTCCACAGTTTAAAAAGGTGTTAATGAAAACTCAAACCAGAATACTTTGCAGTGGAACTAAAAAAGTAGAGAAAAAAGAATATTTTTGTAGAAAAAAAAGATGTGAGGGATTAGCAAGATAATTTGGAACATATTAAAAAATAATATGAGTCTTTGAGCTCATAGAACTGACAAAACTATCATACCAGTCCTAAAGTCTACCAATGCTAAAATCATATATAATAAAAATTTGTGACTGGGATGAGAATTTGGGACTTGAGCTCAAGATGGAGAGTCACCATAAAAGTCACTGTGAGATGCAGCACCCAGTTTATTGTGGGTCTGCAGAGATAACCTCAGAGGGTGGAAGAGAACCTTGAGCAACACCCAATGTACAGAATGCACTAAGAAAAAAAAAAGAAAAGAAAAAGAAAAGATGGGGCCAGAACATTAAATGGAAGCCAAAAATATGCTGTTTCAAAAATTCAAGTAGAAAATAAAAACTCCATGTTGAGGGACTTAATTAACAGTTTTAATTATTCCTAATTCAGGAAGAATGTAAATTGAAGGGAAAAAATAACTGGAATTGGAAATTAGAAAATAATGATGTCCCTTAAATATACAATATCATCAGAGGCATGTGAAAGGAAGTCATATATACAGTAACGTGGCCAGTTGACGACAAGGAAATAAAGGTCCAGTCATCTTTGCAAAAACGAAGTGGTAGAATCTGGATTTGATGGCAATGTTTGAGTTATCGTGTATAATATTCTGTAAAAAAAATAATGGAGAAAATAACCAGACCAGTGCTTAGTTGACACTGGATATCCATGAATTTGCA
The DNA here is from genome assembly GCA_963575035.1 of Avahi laniger. Lineage (NCBI taxonomy): Eukaryota > Metazoa > Chordata > Mammalia > Primates > Indriidae > Avahi > Avahi laniger. The sequence continues at coordinate 26,921 of CAUYSK010000154.1, read as the reverse complement.
GTCATCAAGGCCCACATGGTTTTCTGTTTTGCAACTCTGACCAGCGCAAGAGAGGCAATCCAGGGTTCAGAAGGGTACCTTCTGAGTTTAAAATGGTGAGCCAGTCTTAGGGGATTATCAAGTAGGACATAGGCATACTTGCTCACAGAAGAAGTTTAGCACCAGAGTAATCTCTAGAACTGGTCTTCCTTCCTTTTTCAAAATAGAACCAAGCAGTATCTTGGCAGTGTACATTACAATGGTGCGTACCTGATGTTTCATAAGCAACTTGATTCTTTCTTAAAGTTAGCTTTAAGCCTGAAAAGAATATGTATTTGGATTCTAAGGAGGAACCAGTAAAAGAACTATAGCAATTAAATCAAGGTTTCACCCTCTGATAATCCTTTTAGCTCTTTCAGGCAGGCAGCCTGAAGCTGGCGGGGGGAACCGTTTGGTCTGCTCCACCCTCCTGGCAAGTCAGCCATCTGGCCAGTTGCACCTGTTTCCAGCAGCCTACTGGTCCCATGAGCCCTATGTTGGTTTAAATGAAGTGGGAGCTAATGGGACTTGAATTACATGTGGAATGGCATGGAAATGTGTGAAAAGGAGGGCTAAACAAAGCCAATTAGCTAACCCGGAATGGATAAACTAAACAGAGTAATTGGAAAGAATGGCAGAACAAGGTTAAACAAAATAGGAACCGTGATGATGAATGTACTTCGAAAAAAGAAGCAGACAAGTTTATGGTCTTGGGGGAAAAAAACAAAACTCCATCTGCCTATTCAAGAGGCTCCAGCTTCTCATTCATATTAAAGATAATTGTGAACTATGCTCCAGCGGCATTGCTGAAACAAATTGCTTCAGGGAACAGGCTTCCACTCTCCCAACGTCCTCTTGGTAACTCGGTATGTAATGAGCACCGTGCTGCTGTCAGAGGAGCAGAATCTGTGCCGAGAAGAAATTAACGTGAAAGAAGGGAAAAGCCTCCAAAAGAGCATATCATTCCTCCCTGCAGAAACAATGATGATGTGTTAAAGTAAAAATTGCTGCAATTGTCTAGATATGAATTTCATTTTGCACATTATTTTACATTGTCACTGTCTCTTCGTATGACTTACTGTTTTAGCCATTACGTGCTGCCTCACCTCCTATTTGTACGAGTTCACACTAGCAAAATATATGGATTAAAATATAAAATACTGAGGAATGTATGGTGTGGTTATATCATATACACAATCTACACACTCTTTTTATTATTATTATTTTTTTATTTCAGCATATTATGGGGGTATAGATGTTTAGGTTATGTATGTTGCCCCTGCCCCCCCCCAAATTTATATTTCTATAACTTTCTCTTCTTTCAGTAATCTAATATATCTTACGTCTCTCAGGATTATAATTTATATTTTACACATAAACTTATTCCGTGTTTCACATCTTACTACAAATATACTAAAGGAAAAAAAACATGTAGCTCCATAAGGACAGAAATAATGGAACAATGTTTACAGTTAAAACTTTTTTTTTTTTTTTACTTCTTGCATTTTATCTATTTCCTCTGAATTTCTTTTTGTTTTTATACCATTTGTTTTTATCTGTCTTTGGTGATGTAGGCTTTTCTTGAAAGTCTTATTATCTGAGCCTATCCTTTCGTGGTTAAGAGAGTGGTACTAAAAAGTGAGCTGGAAGTTTAGTGTGGGTGGGGCACCTCAGATGTTGGCCTGTGCTATATGATAGTAAAATGGTGAGTAGGCTTTAGGCTTGCTTTCTGGGAATAAATGGATTTTTCTCTTGGACTGATACCTCCAAGAGAGGTATCTTTCAGTTTATGGCTTTGAGATATGTTAGTCTGATTGTTGGACAGGGACGAGTACTTGAGCAGGTTCACTGTTTATTCATACATTTCACTTCTCTTGTTTTCAGTTTTGTCATACCTGCCTGCCTAAGTATCTGGTGTTCCTGAGTTTCTTTTGTTCACTTTCTGTACAGAAAAAAACTTGTTTCACTGGGTGAAGTAGGAATAGTATTCTGGCTCTCTGCAGGTTTTAATTGTACCTTTCATTTAGTTGTCCTGTTTTCTGCCCCATGCTTTATCCCTGCCTTCAGAGCTCCCTGATACTCTTAAGTCCTGAGGCTTTTTAGTGTTTCGTGGAGTGGATTTTTCTTCTTGTTCGTATAAACCTTTGTGGCCCCTTCCAAGCTTATTTCTTCTTTATGTCACTTGAATTATTTCTCCCTTTTCTGTCAACCAAAATTTGTTATTATCTGTCATCTTTTGTTCCAGTACTTACAGAGTTATGTCTTTTTTTTCCTTTAGTATATTTGTAGTGAGTTATGGAACAGGGAACAAATAAGTTTATGTGTAAAATCAAGCGGAGCTTAACTGAAAGTGATGTTTATATTTGAAAGCACTTTTTCCCCCTTGCATGTGGATGTGGTATATACATAGAGAAATGCCATATTGAGAATTCATATACCTAGACTTCTCAGAATTGAGTGTAATACAATAAAAAGTATAATTTATTTAACATAATTATTTAAAAAATGTATTGTGTGTATGCCCCCACTTAGACTCATACCTCTCCGTGAACTTGTATATTTTGGATCTGCAAGGACCCAGACCCAGTTTTCCCTATTACTTTGTTCACATCATTTTTGTTTTTGAAAATTAGTTTCCTAGGTCAGTTAACCAAACAGTTTAATGACCATTTCCTAACAATTATTTTTGAAGTAAATTTGCCTGAATCTTCCACTTTCCTCATCCAAATACGACTCCAAGATCTTTTTTCTGGAAACTCAAATTCCATTTTTACTAAACAGAGATACTCAAGTTTGAAACTAATTTTTCCTAAATATTAAAGGAAAATTCTGTTCATCAGAAGAACTTCAGGAACGTGTTTTTTCTTCTTGTGGAAATTGCGATATTATAGAATTTTAAAACTGGCAGGATACCTTAGAGGTAAAAACCCTTTCATTTTGCCACGGAGAAAATAGACATGATGTATCATTTATATATTTCTGTGTAACAAATTACTCCAAAAATACTACTGTATTTTAAAACAACAGTAAACATTTATTATCGTCAGAGTTTCAATGGGACAGGAATTTGGGAGTGGTCTAGCTGGTTGGTTCTGGCTCGGGTTTCCTATAAAGTTTTAGTCAAGATGTTGGCCAGGTTATAGTCATCTAAAGGCTTATATTGAGCTGAAGGATATGCTTCCAAGTTGGCTTGCTTTACATAGTTGTCAAGTTAGTGCTGGTTGTTAATGGGAGGACTCAGTTCTTTTTCATATGGACTCTGTCACAGGCTATTTGAATGTTGTTACAACATGATAACTGGCTTCCCCCAGAGTGAGTGATTCAAAAGAGAGTAAGTAAGGCAGAAGTGGCAATGTCTTTTATGACCTAGTCTCAGATGTCACATTGTCATTTCCGCCACATTCTATTCATTAGAAGCAAGTCCTGTCCGCATTCAAAGGGAGGAAAGTTGAGCTTCTCTTTTTAAACAGAAAGAGTATCAAAGAATTTGTGGCCATACTTCAGATTCACCACACCTGGAAAAATGAAATTATTTCTACCCGGTCATACAGGGAGTTGTTGATCTATTTGCACTATAATATAGATGTTTTGCTTTGATAATATTACTAGGTGCAAATTATAAATAATAGTTACTTAACTGTCATCCATCATCGGGTACACATATTATCAGAACCAGGTATTTGTGTGTATATTATTTACTTACTAATTCACTCTTTTAATAATCCACAATATGTCAAGCATCATGCTACTAACTAAACATATCTAAGAGAACTGGGTTTGTGTTCTGACTTACTCTTTTGTTTTTATTTATTTTTTATAGGAGCTGAAGAGTGTGTGTGTGGTGGTGGTGGTGTTGTGTGGTTCTCAAATACCTTTGATTTACCAAACAGTGTTAGAACACCTCTCCGAAGTAGCCTTCAAGCAAATTACTAATTTTAAAATGTAGCTGTTTCATTAGTTGACCAAAAAAACCCTTTGTTAAATAACCAGCTAGCTTTACTAATAAAGTATTTTGTTATAGCCATCTTCCTAATACTTACTAAACATATATTGAATACTCAGTACTGGAGAAGCAAAGAAATATGCCATGATTCTTGTTCTTAAATAGTTCCTCGTGTAGAAGAACAGATAAATAAATGCATAAAACGGAGTATGACAGCTATAAGCCTAACATGGATGCTTTATACTAAAATACCAGTTGTTGGTGTGATGTTATCTTTATAAGTTATTATGGTGCTACCTCAGCAGGAAGGAGAAAATAAAAACTAAAGTCTAGAAAAAATTTTAGTATTTGCTTACTTATGTTTTTAAATTACTTATTAAAAAATCTAACTGCCTCTCTAGGAAGTATTTATTTGTTGAATTTTTTTTCTCTTATAGGCAATGTCTATGCTGCTTCAAGGAATATAAGCATTTGGAAATTTTTAACCAAGTAGTGTGTGCACTTATTAACTTAGTGATTGCCCAAGTTCAAGTGCTCCGGGACCAGCTTTGTAAACATTGTACTACTATTAACATAGATTCCACGTGGCAAGATGAGAGTAATCAAGCAGAAGAACCACTGAATGTAGATAGAGAGTGTAATGAAGGAAGTACAGAAAGACAGAAATCAATAGAGAAGAAATCAAACTCTACAAGAATTTGTAATCTGACTGAGGAGGAATCTTCAAAGAGTCCTGATCCTTTTAGTTTATGGAGTACAGATGAGAAGGAAAAGCTCTTACTCTGTGTGGCAAAAATTTTTCAAATTCAGTTTCCCTTATATACTGCTTACAAGCATAATACACATCCTACTATAGAGGTATGTAAAAATAGGTACTGTGATTTTTTAAGTAATACCAAGTCATAGTGTGGCAGTCTGTTTCTCACTTATAAATAAATATGAAGACAGTTATTATTGGTGGGAAAATTTATAAAAGTCATTGTTACCAAAATTATTCTAGTTTTCTCCAAAACACTTCTATATCAGTTTGTGCTGAAACTTTGCTCAGCATAGTCCTATAAAGGAAAGATATATAAACTGAACTCAGAAACTAAACTGTTAGTCATCTAAACACTTTGCTGCTGTAGCTCTCTATTCTCTGCTTATTGTGACTCAAAAAAAAAATGGTTGAGGAAAAAGAAACATAGAATTTTTAAAATTTCATTCTTAGAAACAGTCTACAGACTTTGGTATTCTCCTTCATCAAGAAAAAAGCTTAGGCCGGGCGCGGTGGCTCACACCTGTAATCCTAGCACTCTGGGAGGCCGAGGCGGGCGGATTGTTTGAGCTCAGGAATTCGAGACCAGCCTGAGCAAGAGCAAGACCCCGTCTCTACCAAAAACAGAAAGAAATTAATCGACAACTAAAAATATATAGAAAAATTAGCCGGGCATGGTGGCACATGCCTATAGTCCCAGCTACTCGGGAGGCTGAGGCAGAAGGATTGCTTGAGCCCAGGAGTGTGAGGTTGCTGTGAGCTAGGCCGTGTGAGGTGGCTCACGCATGTAATCCTAGCCCTCTGGGAGGCCGAGAAGGGAGTATTGCTTGAGCTCAGGGATTGCTTGAGCTCAGGAGTTCGAGACCAGCCTGGGCAAGAGTGAGACCCTGTCTTTAAAAAAGAACAAAAAGAGAAGGAAAAAAAAAAAAAGAAAACAGCTTAACAAATTATTTGTGATTAGTAGTTTTAAATAATAGTATTTTCCTTTTGTAAGTCAAGATGTTTGACTCTATTAGTGACATTTTTACAAGCATTCCAAGAGTTTAGTAACCCACCTTAAACTTATTTAGATAATGGGATTTCTTTCTAGGTATAGTAGGAGATGAGACACTTATGTGGTGATGTATTAGTGGCTTAATACAACAGTGGTTTATTATTTCTCATGATTGTTTTAGTTGGCTGGACAATTCCCTTGCTAGTTTTGTGTGGATTTACCTATGCAGCTGCATTTACTTTGAAAATCAGATGAGTTAGAAGGTCCATATCTCACTCACGTGTCTGGTAGTTGGTGCTGGCTGTTGTTTGTGGCTTCCTGTATTGTCTCCACATGGCTTCTCGTTCTCCAGTAGGGAAGATTGGCTTCCTTACATGGCAGTCTTAGCAGTGCTCCAGGAAGGCAAAAGTAGAAGCCTGTAAGGCTTCTTAAGGTACAGCTTCTGAAATGGCACAGTATTAATTTTGCCACATTCTGTTGGTGGAAGTAATTCACAAGGGCAGCCCAGATTCAAAGGGGTGGTGTAGTAGATTCCATTTCTGGAAGGAGGAGAAGTAAAATTTCATTTTATATCTTGTACCTTGTTTCCTATGCATCCTGGGATGGAAAGAGTTGTGGCCTTCCCACCCCTTTGAATCTGGGCTCCCCCAGTGAATTGCTTTCACGAATAGAATGTGGCAAAATAGAATGTGACAAAATTAATACTCTGCCATTTCAGAAACTGTACCTTAAGAAGCCTTACAGGCTTCTACTTTTGCCTTCCTGAAGCACTGCTAAGACTGCCATGTAAGGAAGCCAATATCTACCCTAGTGGAGAACGAGAAGCCACGTGGAGAAAATACAAGAGAAAATCTACCACATGACGTTGTGTTTTTCTTTTAAAGTCTGCCTCTTTCTCCAGTTTATTTGTTCTGTAACTTGTATATTTGACTTTGCAAAATTTTTCTCTTTCTTGTAGAATATGATACTCCTTTACTAGAATATTTTTACATTAAATTGACACAGTTTGAAAACATAGCTTAGGAGGTGGATCTTTTCCCTGTTAGAATTCTCCATAAGAATATTTTAAGTCAGATTTAGCTCTAGCTTCTAGAATTCTTAATCTATTATCTTCCCATATAGAAATCCCCCCTTTTTTGGTTTGTATGTATGTTAAATTTTATTTATTTTTTTGTAGAGATAGGGTCTTGCTGTGTTGCCCAGGCTGGTCTTGAATTTCTGGCCTCAAGCAATCCTCCTCCCTCAGCCTCCCAAAATGCTGGGATTATAGGTGTGAGCCACCAAGCCCAGCCTATATTTTAATTATTAAGTTTTATATGTGGATGTATGTATTTATATAGGAAACATTTTTTAATATACTAAAAATATCCACATTCATGCATTTGCATATATATATTTCTAGATATACCTTTACTTATCCCCTGTGCTTTGGGAAATCTCTGAAAATGTGTTTTTCCTCTGTTCTCATACCATAACAACACAGAAGGCTTCTGTGACCCAGTGTGGGGTTTTCCCCACACACCATGCAGAAGATGCCAGCTGAATGTCTTCTATTTCAATTCCGACACTATCTACCCAGAGATGTCATCAGGCCTCACAAGTTGAGGGCTCATTCCCCAAGACTGACCTCCTCCTTCCTACCATTTGCAAATCTCGGCCTCTGGAATTTGTGACTGACATGGTTTCCGATTGGGATTCCCTCAGCTCCCTCTTTGGTTTGATTAACTTGCTAGAGTGGCTCACAGAACTCAGGGAAACACTTATGTTTACCAGTTTATTATAAAGGATATTACAAAGGATATAGATGAAAAGATGCATAAGGCATGGTATGTGGGAAGGGGTGCAGAGCTTCCATGCATTCCCTGGATGTGCCACCCTCTAGGAACCTGCGCATGTTCAACTGTTCAGAAGCTCCTCACATAAAACATGTTAAAGAATCCCTTGCATGATATAAAATATATTTAACATTCTAAAAAATGTCATCTCAGAATGTTTTTCAGCAAAAAGGGGACCCATTTTGCAAACTTGAAAAATTTAATCTTAACACCACATGGACTGGGCATGGTGGCTTACATCTGTAATCCCAGCACTTTGGGGAGGATGAGGCATGAGGATTGCTTAAGGCCAGGAATTTGAGACCGGTCTGGGCAACATAGTGAGACTCTGTCTCTACGAAAGATTTTAAAAATAATTAGCCACGCATGGTGGCGCTTGCCTATAGTCTTAGCTACTTGGGAGGCTGAGGCAGGAGGATTGCTTGAGCTTGGGAGTTTGAGGCTGTAATGAACTGTGAACAAACATGCCACCACACTCAAGCCTGAGTGATAGAGTGAGACCTGTCTCAAACACACAAAAGAAGAATATGCCACATGGTGTTTTTTTTTTTTTTTGAGTCAGAGTCTCACTTTGTTGCCCTGGCTAGAGTGAGTGCCGAGGCGTCAGCCTAGCTCCCAGCAACCTCAAACTCCTGGGCTCAAGCAATCCTACTGTCTCAGCCTCCCAAGTAGCTGGGACTACAGGCATGAGTCACCATGCCTGGCTAATTAATTTTTTTTTCTATATATATTTTTAGCTGTCCAATTAATTTCTTTCTATTTTTGGTAGAGACAGGGTCTCGCTCTTGTTCAGGCTGGTCTCGAACTCCTGAGCTCAGAACGATCCGCCCGCCTCGGCCTCCCAGAGTGCTAGGATTACAGGTGTGAGCCACCTCTCCCGGCTATACACAATTATTTCAAAAAAAACCTATTATTATGCAGTAAAGCTTACTAGAGATTTTTATCCCACTTTTCTTTGAGGAGATAGTTCATCCAGTCTTCCCTTTATACTGCTGTGCTATCCTTTTCTGATTAAGCCTTTGATTTTGATTTTCAGTTCTTCTATATTTTTTTAGAGACACAACTTGACTAAAACTTTTAGAGGGAAAAGATTCAAAACTCCTGTGTTAGTATGGTATAGCATAACTGTGCCTTAAAAACCTAGTCAACATCCTTATTTTATAGAAGAGGGAACTGACTTACGGAGGTTTAAAGATTTGATCAGGTTTGCACAACAGATTGCTGAGAAGAGTCCTGGAATCTAGGTCTTATTCTACTCTACTACTTATCAATCATTTGACCTAATCACTGTATTATTGCATTCATTGCCAATACTAAATAAAATGGGAACTTGGAGCCTCTCCCCTGCCTCCCTTCCCCCCTCCCTTTTTCTTATCTTCCCTGTCAAAGCTGATAATATTTTAAAAGAGCTGGTAATTGGAAATAGTAATATTAATTCAGGATAAAAATCATCCTGAAAATTATGTATACTTCTATGAAATGATATATTGCCCTCATGTTTTTTTCTAAGTTTTTTTCCTGAGTGAAAATGAGCATAAAACTTGTAGAAAGGAGAGACCACTACACTTACGTTACATTATGGTATGATAGGGCAGATTAAATATACGTATGTTGTATTATTTTACATATTTCTAAACCTGGGCTGTTTTTCTCTTACTGCCTTTTAAACTGACTTTTTTATTCACCCCTTTTAAATACAAAAAAAAAAATTAATTCACCTTTTAAATTGTACAATTTCATGATTTTATAATATTTGCAAAGTTGTATAATCATCACTAATTCCAATATCACTGACTTCTTTTTAAGTGGAAATTTTATTCCCAATCCACTGACCTTCAGTTCTTCATGTTTTGATCATGGAGCAGCATTTGCTTAGTTATATGTAGAGTTGCTTTAATCTGTAGTTACTCATTTATTTCTCTTTGTTTTCTGTTTTAAAATAATAGGTAAATTTCTGTTTGCTTTTAAAAATAGAATGGCATTATCTCATTTAGTAAATGTGAGGTTTTGAGGAAAAAACAAAACCTTTAAAATCACTGATACATTTCTTAAGGCCTATTCAGGGATTACCTAAAATAAGAATTTTTAAAAGAAAAATGTTGATTCAGCTTTAGTGAGACTTCCTAGTGTTTTTCCTAGTAGATCTATGTTAATTCTTCATATACTACTTAAAATGAGATTATAATAACACTTTAGGAAAATATTATCTTCATGTATTCAGAATAGAAGTATGAACTGGTAAAATAGTTCCTCTGAGTCACCAAAATATATGTAACCAAGTCTGTGAGTAACATGTTGCACCAACAGTCCGGAGCTTGTATCACAGGAAAACTCACTCTGCCCTGGGTTTGAATTATCAACAAAGAAAGCAAACTCTTCATCAGATTGTGGTTCAAATCTGATAATAACCTCAAGCCCACATACTTAGTCACAGGAGATTTAGTTGTGTTCATGTTAGCCACTAGGAATCTTGACTCTAATATTATAGCGTGGTTCACCTACTCCGTGAGTCTCTGTTTTTTTAAAAAATGCTGATCTGCATTTGAATGGTCCATGATTCTGTTTTTAATATCATAGTTATGAAATTCTGAACTTTTTGAAGACCGTGAAAAAGTGCATTAAGAATAATTTAAAGACTGAACTGTGGTCATGGTAGTGGAAGCCCAGGAGCAGATTTAGGAGGTTTAGTGCCCTTACTTTGAGAAGTGTTTTGACTTTTCTAAGGACGTTTTTTGTTTATTTTGAAATCTGAGAGTTCTATGTGATTGCTTTCAGTCATTATCAAACTTCATTTCAACAGTGGAGCTTAAATATTTAAAACAGATAATGGCAGTGAATGAATGGATTTCTTTGGTAGCTTTTTCAGATGAAGGTGTATAGTTTTCTGATTATAAAAGCAATATTTTCTGTGTGACAGATTAATACAGAACATACAAAATGCACACTTTTTTTTTTTTTCGAGACAGAGTCTCACTCTTTTGCTCGGGCTAGAGTGAGTGCCGTGGCGTTAGCCTAGCTCACAGCAGCCTCAAACTCCTGGGCTCAAGCCATCCTTCTGCCTCAGCCTCCCGAGTAGCTGGGACTATAGGCATGTGCCACCATGCCTGGCTAATTTTTTCTATATATTTTTAGTTATCTGATTAATTTCTTTCTATTTTTAGTAGAGATAGGGTCTCGCTCTTGCTCAGGCTGATTTCGAACTCCTGAGCTCAAACAATCCGCCTGCCTCAGCCTCCCAAAGTGCTAGGATTATAGGCGTGAGCCACCATGCCCAGCCAAAATGGACACTTTAAAAAACCTTGAACCTCTTTCTTTTTCTCCATTCTTTCAACAAAACCATTGTTAACAGATTAGTTCAGATATTTCCAAACATTTAAATTATGAACGTCACATCATGATCCTAAATGCTGTTCTTTAAAAAATGTAAAACAAGGTATTATCTTTCTTTGCTTGTACATATGATTCCACCTTTTTAAAATAGCTTTTCAAAGGTGTGACCTATATACCATAAAAATCACTTGATTAAAATATACAATTTATTTTTAATAAATTTACAGAATTGTATAACCATTACCATGTTCCAATTTTAAAACTACCACCAATTCCATCATTACAAAAAGATCCCTTATACCCATTTCACCATATTGTTAGAGTTGTGAAAGACTGGATGGCTATTTCCCCTTTTTTTATTAATAGCTATCCGATTGATGGATATCAGCTGTTTGTAATTTTGAGGTATTAATGTCAATGAGCATCATTATGTATACATTTTCTAGCATTTCTCTGATTAATTTCTTAGGATAAATATCTAGAAGATGAATTGCTGGTTCAAAGGAAATACGCATTTTAAATATTGATAGATATTGCCAGATTGCCTTTCAGAAAGATCATACCAATTTATACCCTCACCAACAATAAGAAGAGTGTGCTTTTAGGGAGTTTAAATGTTGTGTATGGAAAGCACATTGTGGAACTCTTGAGTATACCTCGAGGGAATTCCAGAGCGTAGTTTCAAAACTATTTAAATATGTTATAATGTATATTTTTAAGAATTACCTTGATTTTTAAGGCAAGATTAATTTTTCCATAAGAAGGCAAAATAATATATAGTACCTACTATAGGAAGATTTCTTTGAAGAGGGGTTAAAATATATCTTAGAGCTGAATCTTACTAGATTCAGTTAGGACTGTCACTGTTTATGAGAAGCAACTGTAAAATGATCTGTTTTTTGACTTATAAAATCAATCTTTTAGAAAATTGTTATGTTTTTTAGATCATCATTCAGTAGTTATGACCTAATTTTATTCACTTTTTTTTTTTAAATTAGGATATATCAACTCAAGAAAGTAACATATTAGGGGCATTCTGTGATATGAATGTAAGTGTTTTATCTTTTTTCATTCTAAAGTTTATAGAAATTTTAGGTCCTTTTTTCCTTTTTTCTTTCTGTTACAAAGCCTTTGTGGCAGATATGTTTTGTATTTTTGTTCATGTATATCTTTTGAGTTTATTTTTATGTCTGATCAGTATCTTTCCAGTATTCCTAATAAAATGAAAATTATTCCTGGTAAGTTTTAAAATAATGACATATTTTCTTTACTTTCGCAGGATGTAGAAGTACCATTGCATTTGCTTCGTTATGTATGTTTGTTTTGTGGGAAAAATGGCCTTTCTCTCATGAAGGATTGCTTTGAATATGGAACTCCTGAAACTTTGCCATTTCTTATAGCACATGCATTTATTACAGTTGTGTCTAATGTAAGTATTATTTAGAATTGATCTTCGTCTTGGGAGCAGTGTCTAGCGTTTCAGTAATAGGAATTTTATTCCAGAAAAGACAGATTTTGAATGATTTGTATGTACAGTAATTTCTTTTTCTGGATTATGTTTTGAAAAACTTGGGTACAGAAACCTTTTTAAAGGTCTTTATATTAAAATTAGAATTTGAACAAATTCATGAATTTTTAAAGTTAAAATAGGTAATTATAGACGTTACCTCTTTCATCTAACATATAAGTATCGATACACAAAACTCTTCTATTGGTTTGTAACTTTCCTCGCCTAGGATTTTTTCTTGGAAATTTTTGGCTTATTAGGATTTTTGGTTACTTAAGTGATGGTTGCCTAGTTACTACTACAGTGTGCCTGACTTCCTTCTATATTACAAATGGAGATTTCTTTTTGCCTTTGTAAAGAAGTTAATTCTTTCATATGTTGTGAATGTCAGTTAGTTGGAAGCACAGTAAGTATGGAAGTGAAGATAAGTAATCTTTACTATTTACTATACTGTATTTTAAAATTCAGCCTTTAATAGTCTATTCTGGTGATCATTTTAAATAATTGGTATGGCAAAAATTAAATGTAACTTTACCAAAGCCTGAATTCTTTTTTCTTTTGAGACAGAGTCTCACTGTGTTGCCTGGACTAGAGTGCCGTGGCGTCAGGCTAGCTCACAGCAACCTAAAACTCCTGGGCTCAAGTGATCCTCCTGCCTCAGCCTCCCGAGTAGCTGGGACTACAGGCATGTGCCACCATGCCCGGCTAATTTTTTTTCTATATATTTTTAGTTGTCCAATTAATTTCTTTCTAATTTTAGTAGAGACAGGGTCTCGCTCTTGCTCAGACTGGTTTCGAACTCCTGAGCTCAAACAATCCGCCCGCCTCGGCCTCCCAGAGAGCTAGGATTAACCAAAGGTTTTAATAACTCAATTGAGTATCTCTTTAATTGCCATTTTTTCCTCATTAAAAATATTTTAGATTTGGCCCTCTGCAATCTAATTTCTTTTATATAATTAATATTTTGGTACAAATTAAGTGATTAATTTATAGTTCTTTTTGTAATCAAAGTTATTGCAGAACCTGTGCTTTATTATTATTTTTTCCCACAATCTGGAGTGTTTCTAAAAGGGCTAGTGACATTTAAAGCATTAGGAGTTTTGACTACTCCACCTAAAGTTTATATAAATGCTTAGTGGTCTCCTTAAACAATTACAATAGACATCTCTTAGCTGGGCATGGTGGTGTGTGCCTGTAGTCCCAGCTACTCAGCAGACTTAGCCAGGAGGCTCTCTTGAGCCCAGGGGTTTCAGGTCACAATGAGCTATGATAATGCCACTGCACTCTAGCCCAGGTGACAGATTGAGACTCTATCTCAAAAAAATAGACATCTCTGCATTTGAGAAACTTCAGGGACTTTAAATTTCAGAGATTTTGGGGCACATACAAGTTGATCTAGAGCACAGTAGTTTCCTGTCTAGGGGGTTATTATATAAACACTGGTCATTTTTGTATGTCTGTTTCTTTTCTTGAGAAATAGGTGGATTGTTTAGCCATGCTGTTTTGTGTTCAACAAGGCTGAAGTCCCTATTTGGGACTGTCTGAATTTCATAGGAAGTTAAAAATGCCTGCATTTAACAAACCCACAGGACGATTAGATTTAAGGGCAGTCCTTTCCTTGAAAAGAAAAAACACCATGACTTATAAACTACTTTTAGGGTAATATAGCTAAGGACTGAACTTACTGAGTACTTCTTTGTTCCATAATTTAATATAATAAATTGCACATTCCAAATGTTTATAGCATTTCCTGGGATCCAGACCATTCCATTTGTTTTCCTAAGATGATTTCCTCACTCTTATGAGGAAAGGTAACTTTATCAGGTGGTGAGTGTTATCTCTTAGAACCTGAACCCATAATCCTGAGCTTGCATCAGGAAAACCCACTCTGCCCTGAGTTTGAATTATCAACAAAGAAAGCAGACTCTTACTTCATCATATTATGGTTCAAATCTGATAATGACCTCAAGCCCATACACTTATTTTAATCTCAAAAACTTGGCTTCATCAATTCTTAAAGTAAACTGATTTTTAGCAGAATTCTCACTTTTGTACAAATATTATTTCACTTATTTTATGGATTTATTCTTAACAATGGTTGCAGCCACAAGAAAACAACAACAAAAATCATTACATGTTAATAGTTTTCTTATTTTGTGTTGGTCCTTAGGTTTTCACTGAATGCTGCTTACCAGCATTTAACATAGATTAGAGAAATAAAACACAGTCATACAGGTCTCCTCACTGAGACCCAGATGGAAGTTAATTGTCCTTTTGTTGTTATTTGGCTTTAGGTTATAGTGTCTTTCCTCGGACCTCAATGTTTTGCTAAGTTTGTCACCTCATGTAACACCTTTTATTAATTGATAAAGAATCCAGTACAGACAAGGGATTTATTTAACATGCACAGAGAGGAAAAAAGTGTAAATAAAGTTTAATAAAGAAACCACAAATATATGCTTTAGAAAACAGATATGACAAATTATTAGGGAAGAGACGTAGTCAGAGATGTAAGTTTGTAGGAGTTATAGTAACATATCAGAGAACAATTTCTTAACTTTCAGTGTCCTAAGACTGTTTTTACAAATGCACTAACAAGGACTGTTTAGTATCAGATATTAGGCTAGAATTATATATTTTTGGTTATTTCCACACTAGATAGGAGAGTAGGCTGACGGTTTTATGATGTTTTCATTTTGCCACTTTATCAGAACTAGCTCTGATGCAGAATACTGTTTTTTTGCAGTTATAGGGTAGCAGGGAACTTTTTTTTTCCCTATTCCCAAGATTTTTAACCTGTAGGTAGGAGGGCTGCTAAAATTCCATTAGTAGCAAGAAGGGGAAAAAGCAAACCTGAGAAGGTCAAAATTTACAGTAAGGAATGATAAAGGACACACACTGTAGGATTAGTAGCATATAGAATTTGGTTCTTATAATGTTTGCATCTACAGTAGTGTTAAGGAATGTCAATTTTATAAAGGTAAAATACTGTATTTGACTTGTGGCTCTGTTATATACTATGTAGTTTTGATTTCATTGCTTTTATAAACCTTTTTTCATTTATCAAAATGGGAATATTAACAGCTTAGTAAATGGTAACTGTATATTAAAATTTGTTTCTTCTAGTGTTGACATTTTCACTTGTCATTTTTTATTTAAATTTTTACTTGTGTCTTTATCTCACAATATCTCAAAATAAAGAATACCACTATACCTATTTTCATTTTCATCTCCTCTAATGTATCTTGTATATAATAGGGTCTCTTAACCATTTTTTATAATTTGAAAAATAACATTCATACAGAGAAGTACACAGAATGATAATGTGGCTCAGTGAATTATCAAAGCAAATACCTGTTTAACCACTACTCAAACTAAGAAACAAAACATTATCAGCTCCCCAGAGGCCTCCTTTGTGATCCTTCCCAGTCACAAAGGTAAACACAATTCATAATTTAGTGATGATCACTTTCCTGCCTTTTTTTTTTTTTTTTTTTTTTTTAGTTTTATCACCTAAGCTTATATACCTAAACATCACGGTTTAGTTTTGTCTGTTTTGTTAACCGTGCAAAAGGAGCCATATACTATCATATACTATGCATTCTTTCATGCCTGGCTGGTTTTTTTAAACATTGAGATTGATATTGCATGTAGTTCTAGTCTGTTTGTTTCTATTGATGTTTAACCTTTTAAAATAAATATACCAGCTGGGCACAGTGGCTCATGCCTGTAATCCTAGCACTTTGTGAGGCCAAGATAGGAGGATCACTTAAGGCCAGGAGTTGGAGACCAGCCTGAGCAAGAGCAAGACCCCATCTCTACAAAAAATAGAAAAATTAGCTGGACGTGGTGGCATGCACCTGTAGTCTCAGGTACTCGGGAGGCTGAGGCGGAAGGATCACTTGAGCCCAGAAGTGAGGTTGCAGTGAGCTGTGATGATGCCACTACACTCTAGCCCGGGTGACAGGGTGAGACCCTTTCTCAAAAAAACAAAACAAATAAATATATCAATGTTTATTTATTCATATTATTTGTGATGGACATTTGGGTTATTACAGTTAATGTGGGTGTCAGCATTCTTTTACATTTCTTATGGCACATGTGTATGTGCATTTCATTTGGCTGTATATCCAGATGTGGGTTAATATATTTAATGTTGTGTTGAAGCTAAGGTTTTCCTAAGTCGTTATATTAATTTGCACTCCTACCAGGTCTGTGAGAGCCCCCATTTTTCCACATCCTTGCCAGTACCTGGTATTTCTTACTGTTAGAGATTTCTGATAGATGTATAGTAATATCTCATTGTAGTTTTATTATGTATTTTTCTTTTCTTTTCTTTTTTTCTCTAAGGTCGGTACATGTTCACCTGCATATTATGTATTTTTAATAACTAATGAGATTGAGCACCATTTCATAGGCATATTAGCTGTTTGGATATTTTTTACAAAGAACCTGTGTAGGTCTTTTGCTCGTTTTAAAAATTAGATTGTCTGCCTTTTTTTGTACTGCTGTTTGGAGTTTCATTACATGTTTCAGATATAAGTGTTTTGTCTGATACATATATTAGTAATGTTTTTTTTACTCTGGTTTGCTTTTAACTCTCTTGTGGTGTTTAAGAAATATTTATCAAACTTAATATGTAATTTGTCAATATTTTTTGTTTTACCTTATACATTTTGATCTATAGTTCAACTGCAGTTAATTTTTATGTATATAGTGTGGGGGAGGGATCAAGATTCATTTTCTTTTTCATACAGATCTCCACTGTTCCTAACACTATCACAAAGCTGTCCTTTTTTGTTCTGTAGTACTTCTTTTGTCATAAATCAGGTGTCCCTTTTTTTGTTTGATTGTTTTTTTTAAATAATGAGATCTTGCTGTGTTGTCCAGGCTAGGTTTGAACTCTGAGACGATCTTACTGCCATAGCCTCCTGATTAGTTGGGACTATAGGCACATATCACCATGCTCAGCAATCAGATGTCTTCATGTGTATGAATCTGGGCTCTCTGGGCATAGTCCATTAATTGTTTGCTTAATCTTGTGCTGTTTGCACACCATTTTAACTTCTGGAGTTTTATGAGAAGTCTTGCTATCTGGGAAAGCAACTGCTGCCTCCTTGCCGTTTTTTCTTAAGGAGTGTTTTGACTTTTCTTGAACCTTTGCACTTGGAATCAGCTTCGTAAGTTTCACATGTAAACCTTTTTGGACTGCATTGAATCTATAGATCAGTTTCGGCAGGACTGTCATCTTTACAGTATTGAGTCTTCCTTAAATATAGTAATTGTCTCCTTATTTACATACCCTTTACTTTGTCATTTTCTGTGTTTTTATGTAGAGATGTTATATATCTTTGTTAGATTACTCTTAGTCACATGGTATTTTTTGATGCTGTTGTAAAGAGAATCTTTTTTTGAGACAGAGTCTCACTTTGTTGCCTGGGCTAGAGTGAGTGCCGTGGCGTCAGCATAGCTCACAGCAACCTCAAACTCCTGGGCTCAAGCAATCCTCCTGCCTCAGCCTCCTGAGTAGCTGGGACTACAGGCACACGCCACCATGCCCGGCTAATTTTTCCATATATTTTTAGCTGTACGATTAATTTCTTTCTATTTTTAGTAGAGACGGGGTCTCGCTCTTGCTCAGGCTGGTCTCGAACTCCTGAGCTCAAAGGATCTGCCCGCCTCGGCCTCCCAGAGAGCTAGGATTACAGGCGTGAGCCACTGCGCCCGGCCTGTAAAGAGAATCCTTTAAAACTTTATTTAAGGCCGGGCACGGTGGCTCACGCCTGTAATCCTAGCTCTCTGGGAGGCCGAGGCGGGCAGATCCTTTGAGCTCAGGAGTTCGAGACCAGCCTGAGCAAGAGCGAGACCCCGTCTCTACTAAAAATAGAAATAATCGGACAGCTAAAAATTTATATAGAAAAAAATTAGCCGGGCATGGTGACGTGTGCCTGTAGTCCCAGCTACTCGGAAAGCTGAGGCAACAGGATCGCCTGAGCCCAGGAGTGTGAGGTTGCTGTGAGCTAGGCTGATGCCACGGCACTCACGCTCTAGCCAGGGCAACCAGAGTGAGACTGTGTCTCAATAAAAAAAAAAAAAAAAAAAAAAGAATTTATCTGAAAATTAGTTTGGATTTTCTATTTACATAATTATATGATCTTAGAGTAATACCAATTTTAATTCTTCCTTGCTAGTTCTTTGCCTTGTATTTAGTTTCTTACTTTATTGTACTCTTTGTTATTATTGAACTGTCTTATTGACCTTCAGTTCAAGTGGCATTGAAGGCTTTCTTGTCTTATTCCCAGTGTCAAAAGGAAAAGTTTTAACATTTCATCATTTCATACTTTATTTGCTATAGAATTTTTAAAATATATGCAATGGAATACTATGCTACAGAATTTTTATGGATATATTTTATTTTATTAGAGCGGAGCCATACATTGTTTATTCCCACATTTGTCTTTAATTTGTATCTTTTGCCTATGTCAAGGCTTTCACATCAGAGTTTGTCATTTGATGGTTTGGTTAGGATTTTTGTTTTTATCATATTTAGACTACTATTTATAAGAATAAAACTATTGTAATCACATTAGATTTAAAAATGTGTTGGAATATTATGCAGAAAAAGAAAGGAGGTCGGGCGTGGTGGCTCACGCCTGTAATCCTAGCTCTCTGGGAGGCTGAGGCGGGAGGATTGTTTGAGGTCAGGAGTTCGAAACCAGCCTGAGCAAGAGCGAGACTCCGTCTCTACTAGCATTAGAAAGAAATTAATTGGACAACTAAAAATATATAGAAAAAATTAGCCGGGCTTGGTGACACATACCTATAGTCCCAGCTACTTGGGAGGCTGAGGCAGGAGGATCGCTTGAGCCCAGGAGTTTTAGGTTGCTGTGAGCTAGGATGACGCCACGGCACTCTAGCCCAGGCAACACAGTGAGACTCTGTCTCAAAAAAAAAAAAAAAAGAAAGGAATTATAACTTTTAACTCAGATGAGGACTACTTTGTAACAAACAGAACTTATTTTAGTAACTATTGCCGATATTATAATCTGTGTGACTATATAATATGTTTGCCTCACATGGATATTGAAGTGATTAGAAATCATAGGTAATTTGATATTTTTTTGAAGAATAGATGAGATAATTTGCTAAAAACTAAGATTGTTTGTTAAAAAACTAATTGAGTGCTTTGTATTGGATATGCTACCGTAAAAAGAGGTATAGAGAAGCACATGATAAGAAGATACTACTTTGATAGATTGTTTTCCCTTTTCAGCAAGAAGCTAATATTCTTCAGATTAATTTTTTTATATATATATAGTATATATAAGTTAAATTATTTGTGTATGTGTAATCCTTTTCTGTAGTTTGTCCTTTTCAAAATTGATAATATAATTGTATGTAGTTTTAGAGACAGGAAAATACTAAATGCTCTTCTTTTTACTTATTTAATTATTAGTGTATAATACATTTGTTGTACATTAATGTCATCGTGTGTTTCTTTATAGATTAGAATATGGCTACATATCCCTGCTGTCATGCAGCACATTATACCTTTTAGGACCTATGTTATCAGGTAAGTTTATGAACTCTCTTCCTCCTTGTTATCAATGTAATACATTTAAATAATTTATAACACAGAATTTTATTGTTTGAAAGTCTCTCGTAGTCACATCCTCTAGAGAAAATTTCGATTGGTGTGTAGTATTTTTTATGGAAATATATGAATTTATTCAGGAATTTACATTGGACTTTTTTTACATGAATATATTAAAAAAATTAAAGATATTAATGATGTTTATTCTGTGTTTACTGTCAACAAATATATACTAAGTATATATTATGTTCTAGGCACTGAGGATATAGCAGAGAAGAAAATAGATTTTAAACATCTCTGCTTTTTTGTATAGTCTGTTTACAAGATAAGTAAGTGATGTAGTACATCAGAAAGTGGTATTACAGGATAAATAGCAGCAAAGGTGAATTGAGAGTTCTAGAGAGTTGGTTATAATTTTAAATATGGGAACGGGAAAGGTCTCACTGAGGAAGTGACATCTGAGTTTTGTAAATCTCAACCTAAGAGTTTCTTCTTGAGAGGAAACCTAAGAAGATGGAGAAAGGGTCGTATCGATGAGACTTACGAGTATAAACTATCAGAATTCTCCAAATTGTATTTCTTGAGAAAATTTATGCATTCTTTATACTTTTCTCATTCATTTATTTGTAAAAATTTGAATGTCTGCTCAATTTTCCTGGTACTGCTTGAGTTGTGGAAAAAAGTATCAGGCAGAAAATTAGATAGTGATGAATGGTATGCAAGTAAGTTAGTGTGATACAGAGGGAATATGAGGCCTTCTTGAAAAGTGATACCTGAAGGACATGAATCAGCTGTTCAAGTGATGATCACAAGGATGTTTTTCAGGTAGAGGGAGCCTATGGGTATGGGCTTTGAAGTTGGAAAGATATGACACAAGAAACTAGGGACAGACTGGTGTTGAGTATAATATGTAAGGGAGTATAATTATGATATGAGGTTGGAGTAATAAGTAGGGTGAGATTATTCAGGACCTTACAGGCCAGTCTAAGGAGTTTGGATTTAATTTTAGGAATGGGAATCTATTGAAGGGTTTTTAGCCGGTGAGTCACAGTGTTTTCCAAAAGATCACTTTGGTCTTTATGTGGATCATAGATTAACACATTAACTGCCATGTGAGTTGTATTTAACTCAACTAACTTTGAGCCTGGGACCTCATGAAGCATATGTAATTCATGGTCTCTTCACCTTGGGAGCCATGAGAACCATTTTTCAAGTTGCATATAACTCATACAGAAAAAACAATAAAAAAATTTTTTTTCATTAAATTAGAAGGATCGTTTTGTTTTCGAAGTTTTTATCCTATTTTCCTAATAAAGCACTGTGGCCCCAAGGAAGAAAATTTCTTTTTTCTCATGTGGCAGTCAATGTGTTAAAGAGGGGCTGGCATGCAAGCTAGGAGGAGACTAATTAAAAGGTTAATGCAGTAGTCCTAGCAAGAAAATGATGGTTACTTGTACTGGGATTGTTAATGGCAATTTTGAAAATTGGATGAATATAAGTGAAAATAAAGTCAGCAAGACTCGTGATTATGGGGCATAAGGAAAAGGGTGGCATTGTGGATGACACTCAGCTCTCCCCTATCCCCCTCACCCCAATTTCTATATTATACTATGGGTATCATAACTGAGATGTAAAAGACTGGGAGAACTTAAAGATAAGACTTGGAGTTGCCTGTGGGACATTTAAGTAGCACTGGCAAATGGTGAGTATGAACCCATAGTTCAGAACAGTTTCATTAATAGTTGTCAGTATGAAGACTGTACTTAAAAACCATGGGAGTGGGTAAGATCACCTGGGGAGAGAATGTGGAAAGAGAATAGAGGTGAGTCGGGGATGGAGCTCTCTATCAGTTGCTTTGCTATGTAGAAAAACAACCCCCAAAACTTTGTGGCTTAAAACAGTAGCCATTTATTATTTCTCACCATTCTCTGGATAGCTAGCACTTCTACTGATCTGGGCTAACTTGGTTGAAACTGGATGGTCTAAGATGGCCTCATTCACACATTCTGTGATGGGCATGCTGATTGGTCTTAGGGAATGGGGAGCTCTCATATATGTATTGCAGTTGGCTTGCTGTCAGATGGGGCATCAGATATTTCTTTTTCATCCAGCAGGCTAACCTTGGTCCCTTGTTTTAGGTGATAAAAGAGTTCCCAGCAAGAGAGGGTAAGCTCATAGGCTTTTCAGGCTTCTGCTTACGTCATGTCTATTAAATGTCCCATTGGCTAAAGCAAATTACGTGGGAAAGCCCAGATTTCAGAGGATAGAGACAGGTGACACTTCTTTATGGGAGGAGTAGCAAAGTCATGTAGCAGAGACTTCCACATAGAGTAATGGGAGGGTTTTTTGGTCATTTTGCAATCTCTTACAAACCCTGAGGAGCACTTACGTTGAAAGGTTGAATAGCGGAGAAGGAACACGACAAAGAGATTAGGCAGGACCTAAGAGGAAAATCAGAGGTTTATGGTTTTTGGAAGCAATGTACACATGTTAATGAATTTTGGCTATGATTGCTGTATATAGAGTTAACTGAAATTTAGTAAAACAGAAACTATACATGACAGCTATTAGAGAATAATAAATCTTTACTGGTGATGCAGAATCCAATGTTAAATGACTTGGGTCATTGCAGTTGCTGATTTAAGTTGGACTCTCAGCAGAAGGACACACTGACGAACATCACAAGCCTTTAAGCGTCACTTAGAAATAGTTTAATCTGGGAATGTTAAAACTAAGGATGCCAGGTTCTAGTGTACTGAACATTATGGAGGCATGGAGCAAAGGAATATTATTTAATTATTGAGTGGTCTTTCGATATGTCTTAAAGAGTTTTTATGTATATTTTATATGTCTGAATCATTTCAGGTATTTATGCAAACTCTCTGATCAGGAGTTACGACAGAGTGCAGCGCGTAACATGGCTGACTTAATGTGGAGCACAGTGAAAGAACCATTGGATACAACATTATGCTTTGATAAAGAAAGCCTAGATCTGGCATTTAAGTACTTCATGTCACCTACTTTAACTATGAGGTTGGCTGGATTGAGTCAGATAACAGTAAGCTATATTTGCTTTGTCTTTGGTCATCTTTTATTTGCTTTCTGATCTATCAATAATATAATACTATTTATGGAGCACTTTATGCTAGACATTGTACTAAGCATTTCATATGGATTTTTTTATATGGTCTTCACAAACAATTTCTGTATTTTCCTTATTTTAGATTTGAGGAGTGTAAAGCTTAGGGATTTATACCTTAGCTCTGTTTGATATCAAGGTCCAACTCCTTCACCATTCTTTTTTTTTTTTTTTTTTTTTAAAAAATTCAGAATTTTACATTTCGAAAGCAAAAGTAAAATTTGAGCGCTCTCACTTTGAGAGAGAAAAAGAATTACAGGGGATTACAAGCAGTTACTTAATTAATTTTCCAGCAGGAGCCATTGATTACTGGACCACAGGCCAAATTTCACCGAGAGTAATATGTTGTTTGCAGTTTTGTTTTCAAAGAGATGGAGTCTCCCTGTGTTGCTCAGACTAGTCTCAGATTCCTGATGTCAAGTGATGGCCTCCCAGAGTGCTGGGATTACAGGCACGAGCCACTGTGCCCTGCACAGTTTTAAATCCTGTTAGGGCAAAATCACACAAATATCTATATTGTTGATTTTTCTTGATGAGGTGGCAGGGAAGAGGCCCGTTTTCCTTGAGTCTGTATTCTCCCATAACAACAATTTGCTAGAGCCAAGTAGTTAGTTGTGTCCTGCAGAATGCATATACTTTCTCTGGTTTGCTACAGTCCCCTTAGGTTTACCCAGTTAAATTTCCTGTCTGTTTTGGTAATGTAGTTACCTTGAAAATCTAAAATAGCTGCAGTTTCCTCATGTATTGGACTTTGTAAATATAGAAAATACTTGCTAACATTTTCCAAGGTAAATTAAATCTTAAATGGATTTATCAATGGAACCTTTCCTGCAGCTTTGTCTGTAGTGACTTATTACTGCCTTCCTTGCATTAGATTTTTGGTTTTTTTTTTAATTCAACCTTGTTTTCTCTAGTGTGCTTAGTGCGATAAAGCATGAATATTACTTGTGGGAGGAATTTATTTAGTATTTTAATATGATAACGGAAATAGTCATAGTAATTGGGAAGTGTGTGTCTCTGATTATTTATTTTATATTTTATAATTTTAATTTGGTTATCAGTTATGACCTACATATATTAAATAATGTTTCCCATGTTTCTTGATACTTGCTAACATATACGAGAATAATTTTGGAAAAAATTTTAATTTCTTTTCTCTAATCATAGAATCAACTTCATACCTTCAATGATGTGTGCAATAATGAATCACTGGTATCAGACACAGAAACGTAAGTAGGACCATTAATTTATACTTAAATGTACCATTTTAATATAATTTATATTTATATGGTACATATAATTACGACTTTTAGATTTGAAGTGTTTACTAGAAATTCTTTGCCCTGTGGCTTCAATTTATACAATCTATAATAAGTTTTCCAAACAATATGTTGAAACATTTTCTTTTTTAAATTTTTTTGTTTTGAGAGATAGGGTCTAACTCTGTTGCCCAGGCTGGAGTGTAGCTGCATGAATGTAGCTCACTGCAACCTCTAATGCCTGGGCATAGGCAGTCCTCCCACCTCAGCCTCCTGAGTAGGTGGGACTACAGGCATACACTACTATGCCAAGCTAATTTTTTTTTTTTTTTTTACACATTTGTAGAGACAGGGTCTTGCTGTGTTGCCAGGCTGTTCTTGAACTCCTGGCCTCAAGGGATCCTCTTGCCTCAGTCTCCCAAAGTGCTGTGCTCAGCATGCTTAGCTCATTTCTCTTTCTTAAAAGGCATGTACCAACATACAATATTATTTGTCACAAAATGAGAAAGGATACTGTTTATACAGGAGAATTTAGTGGTGAATAGTATGGTACGAAGAGTTTTCAGAAAGCATACTGTCCTAGTTCAGGTTACCATAACCAAGTATCATAGATTGGGTAGCTTACAAATAACAGAAATTTATTTCTCTTAGTTATGGAAGCTGGAAGTCCAAGGTCAGAGTGCCAGCATGGACATGTTCTGCTGGAGGCAGCCTTTTAGGTTGCAGACTGCCATTTTCTTGTTGCATTTTCACATGGTAGAAAGAGAGCCAGGGAACTCACTGGGATTCCTTTTATAAGGGCCTGAATCCCATTCATGAATGTTCCTCCCTCATGACCTAATTGTCTCCCAAAGGCCCTACCACCAACTAATGTCACATTTGGGGTTAGGATTTCAACATATGAATTTGTGGGGGGACACAAACATTCAGTTCATAATACACATTTGATTCACAAAACAGAAAAGACCTCTTGAATACCTTATTTGATACATTTTATGGGGGAAAATCCAAGTTAATGATGCTGATATGTGAAAGGTATAGTAGTTTTTATAGCTTAGATTTAGTTCTCAGAAATATGTTTATTCCATTTAATTGTCCATCTAGTATAGAAATCAGTTTTTTCAGTCTCAAATAGTTGGATAGGATATCTTCTGTTTGAATGGAGTTGGGTAAACTTTAAGGTGTTAGAAAATTCCTAATTATGTGAGTCATAGTTTAGCTTTAGTGTAAATTGATCTTAGTCCTGCCCTATGGAGTTAATTTCAGATGAACCCAGCTCTTCCTGAATTTGAAAACCAGAGCCTATGTCTCTTTTTCTCTTTTTCTTCTTTAGGCTAAAGAGTTCTTATCTCTCCTTTTGTCCCTTATATAATATGGTTTTTACATTTATCATCATACCAGTCACTTTACTCTGGCAACATTCTTTGTCAGTGGTCCCCTCAAAATGTGTTGCCTAGAATTGGTGATGGCTTTATAGATTCTGGATTACACTAGAAGTGTTATTTCATACAGTCAGCTCATTATGTAGACTATATTCACTGTATGTAAAGCTAAAGCTCTGGATTTTCCTGTGGAACCCTTTGTGCCTCCCACCCCTCTATCTACACAAAACTGCTTAAGAGAACCTTATAGCTGTGCATGTGATACCCAATCACCCCCCTCACAGAAAAGAAAAATATTTTGGAATCTTAACTGCAGTAATAACATATACAGACTAGGTAGGTCTTTATGGTATGGAAATCGTGGATAGGGGAATAAGAAGGAATTCCATTCAAAAAAACATAAGGAATAAATGTCATAAAGACATGGTTAAGAGAACAGGGAGGAGAATAAAGTTTTGAGGACCCGTGGGTAGAGATAGCTCAAGGTGGTAAGGGTACGTACAGTGTGAGGAAACTGGAGTAAAGAGAAAAAGTATGTGATAAGTATTATTGGAAGCTGTGAATTGGATCTTTTAAAGCAGTTTTATTAAGGTATAAATACTACCATACCATAAAATTCACCTGTTTTAAATGTACAGTCCGTTGAATTTTAGTAAATTGATAGCGCTGTACAACTATCACCGCAGTCCAATTCTAGAACATTTCCATCACTTCAAAAAGATCCCTTTTGCCTGTTTGTAGTCAGGCCCTAATCTTATTTTCAGCCTCATCAATCTACTTTCTGTCTATGGATTTGTCCATTTTTGAACATTTCACAAAAATGGAATCACATGATAGTCTTTTTTTTTTTTTTGAGACAGAGTCTCTCTGTGTTGCCCAGGCTAGAGTGCCGTGGCGTCAGCCTAGCTCACAGCAACCTCAAACTCCTGGGCTCAAGCGATCCTTCTGCCTCAGCCTCCCGAGTAGCTGGGACTACAGGCATGCGCCACCATGCCCGGCTAATTTTTTCTAGATATTTTTAATTGTCCGATTAATTTCTTTTTCTATTTTTAGTAGAGATGGGATCTCGCTCTTGCTCAGGCTAGTCTCGAACTGCCGAGCTCAAACAATCCGCCCGCCTTGGCCTCCCAGGGTGCTAGGCTTATAGCAGTAAGCCACCATGC
>CAUYSK010000151.1:0-11188 GCA_963575035.1 Avahi laniger | reverse complement strand
AGCCACCTAATCTTTGACAAAGCAGACAAAAACATACACTGGGGAAAAGAATCCTTATTCAATAAATGGTGCTGGAGAACTGGATAGCCACATGTAGAAGACTGAACCAAGATCCACACCCTTCACCTCTCACAAAAATCAGCTAACGCTGGGTAACAGATTTAAACCTAAGGAGTGAAACTATTAGAATTCTACAGGAAGATGTTGGAAATACTCTTCTAGACATTGGCCTAGGCAAAGAATTTATGAAGAAGACCCCAAAGGCAATCACAGCAACAACCAAAATAAATAAATGGGACCTGATCAAATTAAAAAGGTTCTGCACAGCCAAGGAAACTATCATGAGAACAAACAGACAACCTACAGAATGGGAGAAAATATTTCCATGTTACACATCTGATAAAGGGTTGATAACTAGAAACTGTATAGAACTCACGAAAATCAGCAAGAAAAAAATCAAACAACCCTATCGCAAAGTGGGTAAAGGACATGAACAGAAACTTTTCAAAAGAAGATAGACTAATGGTCAAGAAATGTATGAAAAAAATGCTCAACATCTCTAATCATCAGGGAAATGAAAATCAAAACCACAATGAGATATCACTTATCTCCAGTTGGAATGGCCTTTATCAAAAAGTCCCAATACAATAAATATTGGTGTGGACCTGGAGAGATAGGAACGCTGGTACTCTGCTGGTGGAACTGCAAAATAGTACAACCTCTGTGGAAGGCAATATGGAGATACCTCAAAGAGCTACAAGTAGAACTACTGTTTGATCCAGCAATCCCATTACTGGGCATCTACTCAAAAGAACAAAAGACATGCTATAAAAAAGACATCTGCACTAGAATGTTTATAGCAGCACAATTCACAATTGCAAAGATGTGGAAACAACCCAAGTGCCCATCAATACATGAGTGGACTAATAAAATGTGATATATGTATACTATGGCGTTCTACTAAGCCACAAATAACAATGGTGATGTAGCACCTCTTGTATTATCCTGGATAGAGCTGGAGCCCATTCTACTAAGTGAAGTATCCCGAGAATGGAAAAGCAAGCACCACATGTACTCACCATCAGATTAGTATTAACTGATCAACACTTAAGTGCACGTATAGTAATAACATTCATCGGTTGTTGGGCAGATGGGAGAAGGGAGGATGGGATGGGTATATACACACCTAATGGGTGTGGTGTGCACCATCTAGAGGATGGACATGCTTAAAGCTCTGACTCGGATGGGGCAAGGGCAATATATGTAACCTAAACATTAGTACCCCCGTAATATGCTGAAATAAAAAAAATAAAAAAGTAAATAAAGTTTAGCCGGTCTATACTGTGTTTGTGAAGGGGTCAGTCTCTTCCTATTGAGAGATGGACAGAGATAAACTCATCATCTGTAGGCTACCAGATAGTCATTATGTGGAAATGACTTTCACTCACTTTTGCTCTGGGTGTTACGGGGATATATAAATCCAGTAGTAAAAGGCCTTAACTCTTATGACTAAGCCCTGAGGTATTCAGTTCCCTAATGGCTTATTCTTTTATTAATAAATTAAGTTAGAATTATCCCTGTATCATTTAAGCAGCAACATTGCTTTCTGGTCAAGCTCAGTGAATTCTTTTAGAGGTGTGGGGCATAAAAGCCTGTCCAAACTCTGGCTTTTTCCCATTGACAGAAGAATAACAGAACAGCTAAAAGTTGAAAGGGAGTAGTGGTGCTTTGCAACATTTTAAATTGTACTGCTCTGTTGTTCTCTTCATGAAGAATGGCAGGGAAGAAGGGACATAATCATCTCTGTGCAGTTTGCCTTCTTTCCAGAGGTGTGTCTTCTACCTGATGTGGTTTTGTTGCTTTGGCTTCGGTAAATGTTACTAACACCGCCAGGTGGACACTGCTTTGGTATAAACATAATTATCTTAGATTCAATTTGTAATTAAAATTTGAACCTGAAAGCTACTCATGTTTTGGCAGTATTTTATGTTCTAAGGACCTACTCTTTTTAGTCTGTTACCTGTTTTTTAAAAAATTAGAAACATAGATTTCCTAAATTGTAAAATTTAATTGAAAATCAACCAGGTATCCCTGAACTTTGACCTCTCCAGGGTTGGCCACATTTCCCTAGAATCTGTCCAACAATAGCAGCTGGGTTTTCATAGAAAAGCTCCTTAGTAGAGGCCCGAGCTATGTCTCTGTGCACATCATTTGCCTTTTTGCAAAGCAGAGGCTCTGTCTCCGATGTGGTAAAGGATGAACTGTCAGAAAAATCCAGGAAAACAATCTGATTGGCTTAAATTCTTCCAGAGGAGGCGTACAGAGTCCTCTGCACTCTTAAAAGCATCAAAACTTCAAAAAAAGAGGCAGGAGGAGAGTGTTTTTTTTAGTAACCTTCAAAAGTGATGGAAGAAAGTGTATTCCAGACAGGAAGAAAAATCTCTTCCAGGGTGAGGTGACTTAGGTTCAAACTGAGGAATGATTATAAATCATGTCAGTCTTTGAGCTATTACAATCCTGTCCTCCTCAGCGGATGGTTTTCCAGGAGCTCCTGTCTAGATAGAGTTGCGGAAAGCACCCACCATCCGAATGATGAACTCTGTCATTCTGATGAGATGGTGGTTGACAGGCGACGTGCTCCGTGACCTCTATATCTGTTATGTAGGAGGAAGGATGTTTTCTCATATGATGAAAATGTTTCCTACATCATCATAATAAAAATTTCAAAACCTAAAGGATCAGGCTATAGGCCAAAAAACAAATTTGTGTTCCAGTTGTGAATCTTGATTCTGAAGTGTAGTTTCAAGGAATTGACTTCTTAGAGGGGCTCATACATTATGATGACTGTAAGGACAGCTAGAATGGGTGAGTGGTGCAAAGAAGTTTGGAAATTAATTAAAAGGACCTTGGTTGCCATGCTTTTCACACGGCCCTTGAGTGCTAGGCAAATTGGAAATGGGGAAACATGTGATTAGTTATGAGGAGCATTTGCTAAGATTTTTAAAAACAAAGATTATTATTTGTTGAACACATTATTTATGAAGAATTATTGCAATATTTAATCATGATCTTTGCCATCGAGAAACTTACAGGCCAGTAGGACAGATGGATTATACAGACGGAGTACAGTTAAATTCAGGAGGTGCGAAGCCATAGGGAATGGGTATAGTCCGAGTGTTATGGCTGAGAGAGAACTCATGTCTGACCGTGTTGATCTGGAAGTTTCATAGAGGAGGGGCATTTGAACTGGACCTTGAAGGATAGGGAGGTTTAAATGGCTGAAGATGGAAGGAAGTCAGTCTGGATAAAGGTGACAGTATTATTAGCAAAATGCAAGATGAAAAAGAGTAAGTGATGTGTTTGGGAAATGGCTGGTAGCTAATGACAATTAGAGTTTAATATTTATAGGAGGGAGATGTGGAAGATGAGATGGACCAGATTGTGGTGAAACCTTGACTTCAATGTATAAGGATTTATTCTTAATTCAATAGTCATCACCCAGATTTCTAACTGTTATGAATCATGACAAAAAGGGCCCTTTGAAAGGCCAAGTCTCTGCTTGCTTTTGGTACTGAGTCTGGCTTGGTTGGGAGGGGAGTCAATAATTTGTGAAGAATATTGAAGTACTAACTGATTTACTTCAAAAAATTACATTAGCTTTGATTAAACACTTAACCCCGAGATAACATCCTTCTCATTCATAGCATTTTATAAACTTTCTGGGTGCGTGGGTGGAAGGGTTTCAAAATCCTACATATGCCCAGTGACTATCCCTGGTTATCTGTGTTGGAGGAGAAAGGAGGATGAGCATTGTCTTAGGAAATGCCTCCTATAAATATCTGAGAGTTTTATTTCAAAGTGGTCCAGCTGACCCTGAAATTTAGGGAAATGATCTGTAGCTCGATCTAGGATAATGGATAAAGAAGCATAACACAGTCCTATTAATCTCCAAATTATAAAATGAAATGATTTTGAAAAATGTTTCCTATAATGCTAACCCTTTTTTTTCCTTTTAAAAAAAACAGTCATTTAACTGTGGTTCTGAAATCGGGTATGCAGAAATAGAAAAATCCCATTGGTGCTTCTCGTGTTAAGAAGGATATTAATGACAAAATCTCCTCATGTGGGGAGAAAGAAACACTACACTAGAGAGTAGTGCACCTCATTCTCTTCTGGAAAGACTGAAATGGTGATGTCATGGGCCGTCTGTTTTATTCACCCATCTGTCAGATGATCATCACTGGTATAATTGCAGGAGTTCTCTAACTCCTTCAGAGTATGTTGACACATTAGCTTGCTTGGTTACTGCATTTCTTCTAATTTCCACACAGATTCTCTTTGCTGATATATTACGTGCTAGCATGTCCCTCCTATGCATGCCATTTGATGCACATTTAAAGGGCATTTTAACCCTAGTCAGAAGAACCAGAAGCTTCTTATGGAAAGAAATGAACATTTATTAAATACCAGGCAGCCCAATGAACACTCTATGCATTATCTTATTTATTTTTCACCACAAACTATAAGGGAGATATCATTAGATCTTTTTTTTTTTTTTTTTTGGATGTAGAAGCTGAGGCTCAGTCTGAGGAAGTGACTTGACCAAGGACAACAGCAGTAAGTAACGAACGACATCAGGATTTAAATCCAGGCGGGTCTGAGGTCCGGCTTCTTTTTTCCACCATGCCAAAACCTTTCGGGGTTTTGAAATCCATGAAAACTATATATTTTCTGACCACAGACAATCTGCTAAGAACCTTAGAAATGAGTTGACAGCTTGGCCTTTGGTTCACAAACCTGATGATTCAGTTTTATTCCATCTCTATTTCTCAATTATCTGCAACTCACTGGCCTGCCCATGGATATTTTTCTCCTCAGTGATTCTGAATGTAGGAAAATAGAGAAATAATGAAGATCACCACAGGCCAGGAGTAGACTTGTGTGTGTGCAATTGTGTAGACTGCAAATTCCTTAGCAACAGAAGGATGTCTCGGGAAAATCTCCTAACCCCACCGCCAATTCTGTTTTCACTTGGGAGTTCCTCAAACAGGAAGCTTCATTGGATGACAAACAATCACCTCATGATGCTGAGTCTCCATCCCTGCTATGGGTATTATGTCTGCTTGGCTTTAGCTACAAACAGACCCTTTATGTGCGGCTGTAACTCTGCGAGTGTCAGTGCTGATTTTACGGCGAGTCGTACATTGACAGATAGAAGCAGGAGAATGGAGAATGGAGGTGAGGTTACCCTCCCTAACTCTCACCTTTGTGTCATAAGCAGATTTTCACAATTGTCCATTTGTGCGGCCTCCACTTCCTGATTCACTCCCTCGAAACTACTCTTACAAAGTTGTCTTGTTTATACGTCCAGTGGACAATTCTCACTTCTTACTTGACTTTTTATGAGCTTTCCACACACTTACCACGCACTCCCTCTTATTAGAAAAGACCCTTTTCTTGCCTTCCTGTCCCATCATTCATCTATACTTTTGTCCTCTGAAATCCCTGACCCCTTCTCAGCCATCTTGGGGTCCTTCTCCACTGCTGGATCTTTACATGATGAGGATTCTCAGGACTCAGCCCTGTGCCCTCTATTCTTTTCACTTGACATTAGCACCCTAGGTGATGTCATCTGTTCCTGTGGCTTCAGATAACTTCTTTCAGCCAATGACCCCTAAAGTTAAAATTTTAGCCCCAACCTGTCTTCTCAGTTCCAGGGCCACATCTCTGTCTAAATAGTATTCCTTCTTGGATATATTGCAGGCATCTCAGAATGAACATGTTCAAAGGGGAGCTCATGTTCTTCTTGTGCCTCCATCATATCTGAAGTTCATCAAATGCCTCCTACGGGGTTGCTGATGTCAGAAACCTAGCTGGCTTCACTGACAACTCCCTCTCTTCACTACTCACGTCAAACTGAGTCATGGGTATGTCTACGTCCTATCGAGTCTGCTTCCCAGGTATTTCTTTCGTTTCTCTCCACCACTCTATTTTGAACCACCACCATCTTTCTCCCTGGGATGCTGCGGCAGCCTATTATTTGGTCTCTAAACATTCACTCTATAGCTTCAAATGTATTTTCCATGCAGCGGCCAGATTTATCCTCTTAATATGCAGTCTGATTGTTCCAAACCTCCCCCTAACATTTTCCCCAAGCTGCCATTTGCTCTTATCATAAAAGCCCAAATCCTTGATGGGCCCTGATTCCTGCCTGCCTCTTTGCTCTCACTGTTTGCTACTCCCCTCGTACCTATTATGCACGCAGCTGATGAGCTTTCTTTCAGCCTCTCTTCCTTATCAGTCTGCTCTCTCAAGGGCTGCCAGGGCCACCCACTTTTTTCTTGTTCCCACTCCTCTCCCAGCCCCCAAGTGATCGACTTCTGTCCATCCTTCCAACCTCACATTAGATGTTACTTCCTTCATGAATATTCCCTCCGTCTCTCCCTTCCTCACTGTCAGGCTCACACTACTGTGTACTCTTGCAGCACTTTCCTTTTCACACTTTACCATGAACATTTGGATAATTATTTGCTTAGTATCTGTGTTTCTGCCAAGATGACAAATTCCAAGCTCTATCAGAGATGTATGCATTCTTTTCACTGCTATATCCTTAGTACCTTAGGCAGTGCTGACACAGGGTAGGTGCTTGTTATGTAGTAATTGAATGAACAAATGAATGTTCTTGGGGTGCCTGTAGAACTGTACGTAATGTCTAATACAGTAGCCACTAGCCACATGTGGCTATTGAGCACTTGAAATGTCACTAGTCCAAATTGAGATGTGCTGTTAAGTATGAAATACATACTAGATTTCAAAGACTTAGTATGAAAAAAACGTAAAATATCTCATTAATAAATTTTTCTGTTTACCACATGTTGAAATGATAATATCTTGCCTAAATTGGGTTAAATAAAATTAATTTTAAAATTAATTTCACTTGTTTCTTTCTGCTTTTTTAAATGTGGCTTCTAGAAAATTTAAATTTCACATGTGGCTTGCATGATACCGTTGGGCAGCAGTGTTATAGAGTATCACTTTGAACTGAAAGTGACCATCAAAGCTTTTAAGCTCTCTTGTATTAGAATGTTAAAAACTTTTCGCATTGTTCATACTGCAACCTCACCCTTTCCCTTTCCAGAAGCGTAGTTACTAGACTCGTAGGGTCATCAATCTCCCTGTTTTGTACCTCCCTGCACAGCTGCTCATTTCTCTGCGGTCACAAGGGTGCTGGAGAAAGATCTGTAATTGGCAGTCCCCTTAACACTGACCGTGGGGAAAACTTGCCCTTGGTGCAGTGATAGTGCCCACTTGTCAAGGGATCTCTGGATTCACAAGTCTAAAAACTACGTAATTGGTATGTGAGTGAGAAATAAGAGTTGGTGTTTGTCCTTGAAACATCTCTTCCTCCCAGTGTGACTGTATTCTTCTCCCACAAGCCCTGTGGGAATGGTTTTGGCATCTGATAACGAACCCTGCTCCCCTCCCTGACCCACCACATTGCTTAGATTTTAAAGAGATTTTAAAAAGAGTTATTTGAACAAATAATGTCTGTTTTATTTTCTCTACTTTCCCTTAAAAATGTGAAATCTCTGTTAGAACACTTTACATTTATTCAACAGATCCTATTGTTTTTGTCTTTGCTGCTTCTGTGCTAGCGGTCTAATTTGAACATATTTGCCATATATTTTTTTCTTAACGAAACAGTCCATGATTTGACTTAATTTGAATGTTTCAGAGAAAAAGCACAATTTCCCAGTTATTTGTTACCTCCATGTTGGTATTTTATATATTTTGGCACTGTGGGTGCTATATAGCATTCACAAAATACAAAGAAATGCTTTGGTTTCTGTCTTCAAGGAATTTATACTCAGATTCAACGCACTATCAGTCTTTGACATTGCATGCAGTGCTGGACTGGCTTTGCCTGGCATGAGAGGCATTGCATGAGAGAAATAAATCAGACTATACTATCCGAGTGTCTTCTGGCTTTGTGTTTGTGTCCAGCAATTTCGGATTAGGTTTATCAATAATGTTGGCATTTTCACTCTATGTTTAAAAAAAGTCATCCTTGTTCCCCCTTAATTGCCCTCTATTATAAGGCCTGCATTTTCAATCTACGGGAGATCAAAGCCCAGGGATAATCAAGGTGTCTCCTTTTGTGACTGTTGCAAGCATGAGGCTATCAGAAAGGACCACAGTCAGTGTGGCTTCTGACCCCAAATGATGTAAAAGAGACTTCTTTTCAGGTCCCTTGTCCTCTTGTAGTACACACATGAGGACTCATTTGAGTGGCTTTTAACTTTGCAAGTGCTGTTCTAGCTGGGTGAGCTGTTACCCTGGGGAGTCTTACTGTCCCTGTCTCCTGAGTGCTGCCCAGGTGAGGCACAGGGCAATGCTTTAGGTTTACTGTCTTTCTTGTTGTGTCCCAGACTCCCTACCCATCTAGATTGTCACAGTGTGAAGAGCCAACTGAAGAGAGGTCTTGCAAGCTGCTCACCACACATCACACTTGTCATTGAGGATTCAAAAAAATAAATGTCACTTTGGCATTTAGGCACTTCAGGGTTCAATGACACCTGTTAGGACTCATTAGGCCATTATGATCCATGTGCCTGAGTAGAGAGTGAGCCCTATAGCAGCTTTTTGTGGATAGAGGTGTTGGTGGGTACATAGAACCCAGCTCTGGAGGAGAAAAGAATGATCTTGGAGAAAAGAATGATCTCCGAGAAAAGAATTTCCTTCAATAAAAGTAAAAAATTATGGCTTGCTACAAACTTCTAAAATGACTACTTCAAAGACACCATATTCTAAGTCACTTTCACAAACACACACCCACATTTATATACATGTTAAAGCTTTGAAGTATATATCCTCTTTGAAGATCTATGTAGTGTTAAGTGAGTTTGGGGAAGAATGATGGTACTATCATCTAGATATCATTAGTGATGTAGACTCAATTCTATAAAAAATATATGTGGAAACATACTTATTGAATTATTAAAAGTGAAGATATAGGAAATCAATACAGGTATATTTAACAAGTGAATGAGGAGAGATTTTACCTGTTCTAATGTATTCCCCGAGTATTATTTTTATTGTAATATAGAGTATATCAAGTGTTTCTAGTTGCAGAGATTTTCCTTTATATGTATTTATTTATCCTGCATCAGAAAACAGTAGGAGAGCAAATGTGACAGAGAGAATAACTCAAGCAAGCAGATGAGCCCACTGATTTGTGATCTAGTTGTGGATTTCAGAGCATCTGTTCACGCATTTTTGCCTTGCAACAACATTCCATGTAGAAAAGATACTGACTTTTTATTATGTGTTTTAATTGTGCTTTTCTTCTTCTGATGCTTTATTTAAAAAGAACAAAACAAGTCAGTCTCTGGAAGTATATTTGCTTTATTCCTTTTTTTCCCTTGAAATAAACAACTTTTTAAAATATTCCCAAAGCAGGAATTGTGATTTCAAGTAGGTCAAAACAGAATAAATTCTGTTTAAAAAAATGTCAGTCATTAATTTGATTTAACCCACAAAACAAAGAACAAAGAGATGTCGAAGATTTGGAATCAAGTCTGAGAAAATTTAAACAAAGCAATTAAAACATATCAGGAGATTGAGAAAAAATAATCTACACTTTATCTCAAAAGCTCTTTTGATCTTCACTGAACGATGGAATGAGACTGTAGATGTGTTTTTTAGTCTTCCCGTCACCCCGCTTCCTCTGGGAGCTCCGCTTTTCTCAGGCCAGAATCATGGGCAGCTGTGATGTCCTTTCAAAATCTCTGCCTTGAGTTGGCCTTCTGACCTCAGTTTGGCCATTAGTCCTTCCTGGGATTTTTAAATTTGTAAACAGAACTGGTGAGGTGATCTCTCTCTGGTGGTGGAAGTCATAGGAAGTCATAAGATGTAAACCATGATTGCTGCTCAGAATTTGCCATTTGGGTAAAGTGAGGAGAATTAAGTAGAGAGAGAGAGAAAGAGAGAGAGAGAGACTAGAGGGAGTGATCAAGCTGTCTGGTTGGCTATAGCTCTGTGAACCCCACCGATCCTCTTGTTTGGTTGGATGATCTCCTTGGATTTTATGAGCTGTTCTACTTACCCTGGTTTGAGTTTTTTTTTTCCTATTGCAACTAAGACAGCCCTGAATCATACACAGACTTTAAAGTTATTTTCAGAAGACAGTAGGGATTTGACAACGTATCTTTCAAGTTGCTTATATGTTAGTATAAAAGACTTGCTAATTTAACTTTCTTTGGGAACAATTTCTGGTACTCATGTGTCTCACTTTAATGTAATATGTTATAGCAAATACTCTCTTGTGGATGTTTTGGTGTGGCATTTAGTATGCACTGCTAACTAGTGTGGATGGAAAATATCTTTCATACAAAGCCCAATTTTATGACTGGCCTTAATGATTTAGATGGGTTCAGATTGGTTTTATTCTTTTTATTAAAATGAGAAAGTTTTATTTTCTAACGCATTCTGTTGAAGTTTGATACAGGTAGGGTGAAGAATGTTCTAGCATTGCTGTAGCGGAGTGTAGTAGTAGAGAATGATGTCTTAGAAAAGCCTCAAAGAAGAAGAGAATGCCAGAAGAGGTTGTATTTCTGGATCCAATAACCTTGAACTCATCATCTTGATGACCTAGCAGATAAAACGAATCCTGCTGTTCTGATGGGTATCTGCCAGTTGAGATGACTAAGGACCTGCAGCAGCTAATGGAGGAGCCACATTTGGTTTGTTTCTTGATTTTATTTCTTCGGAAAGAAAATGGCTCTGGTCCCAAAGTTTAAAAAGTGTCTTTATTTCAAGTGAAGCAAACATGATTAGTTTGACTGAAATCAAGATTAGTAATATATAATTTATAATATCTGAAGCAAATTTTTTTGCTGTAACTTCCTGGAGGTGGAGGACAGTTACTATTTTATTTTATTTTATTTTATTTTATTTTATTTTATTTTATTTTATTTTATTTTATTTTATTTTATTTTATTTCAGCATATTCCAGGGGAATGGATGTTTAGGTTACATATATTGCCTTTGCCCCACCTGAGTCAGAGCTTCAAGCATGTCCATCCCCCAGATGGTGTGCACTGCAACCATTAGGTTTGTACATACCCGTCCCATTCTACCCCCTTCCATTTGCCCGACACCCGATGAATGTTACTACTATGTATGCACT
>CAUYSK010000148.1:0-16298 GCA_963575035.1 Avahi laniger | reverse complement strand
GAGTCTCACTGTGTTGCCCGGGCTAGAGTGCCGTGACGTCATCCTAGCTCACAACAACCTCAAACTCCTGGGCTCAAGCAATCCTTCTGCCTCAGCTTCCCGAGTAGCTGGGACTACAGGCATGTGCCACCATGCCTGGCTAATTTTTTTCTATATTTTTTTTTTAGTTGTCCGATTAATTTCTTTCCATTTTTAGTAGAGACGGGGTCTCGCTCTTGCTCAGACTGGTTTTGAACTCCTGAGCTCAAACAATCCTCCACCTCGGCCTCCGATAGTGCTAGGATTACAGGTGTGAGCCACCATGCCCAGCCTTATATTTTCTATATGATTAATTTCATCATATTCTTAAAACCAAAAAGAGGGTTTAATAGGCTTTTCAGCTGACAACATATGGAAGTCAGTTGCAACAGCAGACAGTTTGAAAATGTAATTTTTAGCAGATAACATTTACAATAGCACCAATTTAAGAAAAAAAGCTTTATTGAAGCTTTATTGAAAGACATTAAAGAAGTCCTTAAAAATAATTGGAAGATTTATTTAATATCATGTTAAATATACAGGCAGTCTCATTACCGTAAAAATGTTTTCGCCAAATCATCCACAGATTCAAGGTCTTTCTAATCCAACTCCTAATAGGGTTTTCATGCAACTTGACAAGATAAAGGAAAAGAAAAAGAGCCAGGAATAGAGCCCAGTATCCCTGATGAAGAAGAAAAATAGTGCTGGGAGTCAGGAGAGGAAATTGCCCTACTAGACTAAGATTTATTATAAAATAAAGCTCAGGTAATTAACTCAGTGTGTATTGAGTGACTAATAAGTCAGTGAAATAACTCAAAGAAGCCTGTGTTTGATGGAACTGGCATTGGGGATCTGGGGGGACCCTCTCTTGAATATTCAGTTATTCACTTGAGAAAGAATAAGAATGGATTTCTAACTGTATGGTATTGGATACCATACACAAAATCTATAACAGTGAGGTTTTTTTTTTTTTGAAAATCAGGTTATAAAACAGCATTTATCATATGACTCCATTTCTGTAGCAAGAAATATATGTGAGTATATATCTTGAGAAAAGATCTGGAAGATATCAAAAGTCAGTGACAAAGTGTTTCTGGGTAGTCAAATTACTGATGATTAATTTTCTCTTTACACCCTTTTGGTTTCATCTAGCTTCTTGTAAATACATTAAGTCTACATTACTTTTAATTAGAAAAAACATTTTTCATTTTGAATTTTTTTTTTTCTTAACTGTTCTTTCTTGTTTATTCTTGTAGATTTAACCGCAGAATTATTTTTGGCAACTTCCAAATTGCCTCCTCCCCTCACACACACAAACAATAACAATCTCATTGTGATTTTGACTGGAATTACCTAGTATAATAGGCATTTAGTATATATTTGTCAAATATATAAATATGGGAACAATTCACGTCTTTATGGTTAGCCCTTCCAATTGAGAACATGGTATGTTACTCAGTCTTTTCAAATCTTTTCAGTTAATGGAAGCTTTGTGATTTTTTTTAATACAGATCCCGCACATTCATACAGTTAATGACTTCTAAAATTGTATAATTTTTCCATTTTCCCCCATGTGGGGTCAAACCTTTAACTGAATATCTTTAATGCTAGGACTTAAAAGAGTCAGAAAGACGATTTAAATGTAGAAAAACATACCCTATGTAATGAGGTTAAGGACCTGGGTTTATTGAGCTTAGAATAAATGACTAAATTGAAACTGAATACCTGTCTTCAAGCATTTGGTAGTGGCCGGCTTTCCTTCAGCTCTGCCGAAAATACAAGAAAATGAACTAAGTGAAGTGTGAGGAATTTAGATTGGAGATCGCAAGCTGGCAGCACGAAGCTACATCGGCCCTCAAAAACATTTTATTTGGACTGCACAGTGTATTTTAAAAGTTCAAGTTTATTGCAAAGTTAAAATTTGGGGAGATTTCACATACAAATTTGGATTTCCGGCTTTTCTAGAACCCCTGTGCCCTAGTTTCTGATGGTAGCCGATTGCTGGAGTTGAATTGCTGTTGTCCTCTTTATACATCCATGAGCTCTTTCTGGTTTTCCAGGTAGAACCTAGTCCTTTTCTTTTTACCTGTCTTGCCCCTTAGGTATTAAGTTTGTAACCTCGATTTAAACAGTAAAGGATGATTTGCATTGCACGTAGGTTGATACGGTTCTTACTTGTTATTTTGATATTGTTTTTAAAAGATGGTTTAAATATGGTCCTGGCTGACCAGTGGGAAGTGAACTAGATGACTTCCTAAGGTTGTTTCTTATCACTGTGATTCCATGATCCTGTTAGAATAGTCCAGTGCTTCACAAACTCTTTCTCTCATCGCACGTGATCATAGACTCTCAGAGTTAGAATGGACCCCCTGCAACACAGGGAGGCCACAGAGGATATGCTTCATCTGGCATTCTCCTCCACGGGCACAGGAAATTTGAAATCTGTAGTGGAGGGGCCTGCTTGAACAGTTAGCAGTTCAAACAACGAGCTACCTCATTTAGAAGGCTTATTAAAAATCTATGTTTCTTTTATGTATAGTTATTTAAAGATGAGTGAAGGGTTTTGCAGAGAACTTTGAGTTTTATAAGTATACAGTATTATATCATTCTTGTCATTATGCATGGTCTGGCAGAGTTATGATTGTGGGAACCATAGTTTTGAATATCATTTCATCTGTGCTTGCATATTATCTAAACATGATTTTCATATTTAATGTTAAGGGCATATTTTTATAAACAAAAAAGTGGGAAAGCAGTATGGGGAAGAAATCAAGTGATAATTTCTCAATTGTTTTTATTATAATTTTTGTCTGCCCTGAGAAGCTTTCTCATTCACTGTTAACAATCTCTGATGGATCCCATAGATAATAAAATTAATAGCACATGTGTCCTTTGGTATTACCTACAAAGTCAATAGGGTAACAGGTAGAAAATGTTTTTTTCTAAATGGATTTGGCCTCAGATTAATTATTTTATTCACAGTTGTATTTTTTTTTTTAATGAAACTAGCCAGTTTGCCCCATTTGTTTTGGCATCAAATAGACATAGCTTTCTTGTGACTCAGAGTCTGGTACTGTCCTTATTTAGGGACATGAAATGTTATCTCAAGGGAGCCTTTTTGGAGTCTCTAAATGTCTTGGGTAATAAGTGAAATTTTTAGCCCAGGACCAAATATTCCACTTACCCACCCAAATTGTTTCCCAGTTTGTGGTCTTAGACCAGGATCCTGTGTGTGTGTTCTTAAACTTGTGACAGGACTCTTGGTTTTTTGTTCCCACAGAACGACCCCTCTCTCCAACGCCACTGGTCGCCAGCAATAGCAAAGGTCACACTGAGTCCTCAAACATGTTTGAAAGGGCCCCATCAAGCTCTCCAAAGGCCCTGTCTTATACTTAGTCTTTCTTTATGTTTTAAGTGATGGTGTCAAGCTCATGATTTCTCTACCTTTTCTACCCCAGGCCTTCTGATAAGGACAGTATAACTCTCTGAATGGATGCAGTTTTGGAGGTTGTGAATTATAACTTCATTTTTCCTGAATGAAATAGCTTTAAAACACACATGTTCTGCACCTTTTATGTGTGTTCTATGTTCCCGGTCTAGTCTACCACCCAAGACATTGTCAGTACTTGGTAGA
This sequence comes from Avahi laniger, assembly GCA_963575035.1. NCBI lineage: Eukaryota > Metazoa > Chordata > Mammalia > Primates > Indriidae > Avahi > Avahi laniger. Next base: position 12,646 of record CAUYSK010000148.1, on the reverse strand, counting down.
TATCAGCCTCTTTCTTCCTGTCCTCTTATTAAATTGCAATCAAGTCTTCAGATGGAGAATGAGAACTGACTCATGACTTCAGTCTGGTCACATGTCTGAACTGGTATGCGGTACAGAGCTACTTCCAGTTTAGCACATAGTAGTCCGATTGTGACCAAGTGTTCTTTCTTAAAGCAAATATGAGACCGCTATCCAACCTAGTTAAGTAAGCTAGCTTTTGCCAAAATTTTAAGCATCTACAAATTTAAGATTCGATTTCTTCGAAATTATCTTTGGGACTAAATCTTCAAGTCACCTGTATTCCAGACTTCGAATTGCAATCGTGCTTTAGTTTGAACTTGTGGTTTCCTGTAGCAGTTAAAGGAAAAGTCAAATTAATAAATGAATGGCATTCTAAAGGAGCATCCAGGTTGAAAATTTGTATTTAGGCAACTGAGATTTTTTTAAAATAGTTCAAATTTAGAATGAGGGTAATTCTCTCTTTAACAGTTGAGTTATTTAAAAAAAGGGAGAGGGAAATTATTTCAGATTAAAGGAGATGTAAGAGAATATATCTCTTAAAACCCATAATATTTGGTTGACTCTTAGTTTAAGGGAAAATGAGTGATATACATTTTGGGAAAGTTGGAGAAATTTGAATATGGACTGGTTATTTGAGCAATAATGTCCTACTCAGTAGCGATAATAGTATTTTGGTGATATAGGAACATTTCCTTGCTGTTTGGGAGTCTATGCTCACATGTTTAGGAGTAAAGTTTCATGATGTCTAATTAGTTTGAAATGGTTTAGCAATATGTATATGAAATATGGCAGAGTATTAACTATTATTGAATCTAGATGGTGTGAGTTCATGGCACTATTTTTTTTTTCTCCTTTTCTGAATGTTTGAAATTTTTCGTAATTGTGTGAGTGAGGATACTAATGAAAAAGTCACCTTGAGGGAGAGAAGTCTCAAGGGGCATGATAGATCATCCTGAGCCTGCCTTGTGGTTTGCGAGAGGCTTGCTGGAGGAGAGCCATGCAGGTGGCGGATGGAGCCCACTAGGAAGCCATGCTCACCTTCCAGGCTGTCCTGATAGCTCAGCAGACCACACGGAGGCATTTTCACAGGCTCCCCCGTGAATAGCCCATAATAGCCGTGGGAGAGGTCTTTCCACTGTTATGCACCGCGCCACAAACTCCCCTTGGCAGCCGTGGGGAAGCTCAAGTCGCCTTGGCTATGAGTCCCCGGGAAAACAAGTGAGGCTGGATAGTTTTACAGTAAAAACTCTGTGTTGGATATTTGCTCTCAGTGTCTTGGGACTATGAACTATAACAACCCAAATAAATGACCACTCCCTTAAAACACATTACTCATTGGAGCACGGTACTACTTAAAACTAATCTACTGCCTTGCGAAGCCAAGATGGAATTTGTTCAACTCATATTTGAGTTTTTTCCCTTGTAATTTTTGCCTTTGTATTTATGAAGCCTATGAATTTCTAATAAAGGCATTTTGGAGCAGTTTACTTTAGACAGACCATGAAATAAAATAGTAGCAGAACTCTGGTTTGTCCTTTCTTTTTCTCATAAACATTACTGACTTCCACCTCATTTTTTTTCTTAGAGACTTAATCTCCTTTGGTGAACAACGAGGTGAGCCAGAAGAAAGTTAATGTGGTAACTAGTTGTCATTTCAGGCTTCATTGTGGCTTTGGAGGTTGTCTGTAGAAAGGGTAGAGAGAAACTCAATAGCTCTTTACAAAGTACAGAATGCAAAAGGTGTCACAGAGACTGGAAACTTTTCGGGCAGCTTGGAGGCCAGGGGAGAAGATGGGATCTTGCTGGTACTGAGTGATCGCATGACATCAAGCAATTCAGAAATGTAAATTATTTCTAGAAACGCACATACTTGAGGACTCCTGGTGGAAAGATGCTTCCATTACAGAGACATCCTTCCTTTCACCCCTGTCTCTTCGTGTATCTAAAGACAGTCTTCTCAGATTTAGGAAGACCACAATAGCCAGCTAGAAAACAGACATACCTAAATGTTATTTGCAAGTGCCTCCTATTCTGGGAATACTATTATCAGGCAATTTTCAAATGGAAAGGTTATCACTTTATGATTTCCATTTGCTTGTTTTCCCCCAGTCTCCTACTGACTCAGGTTTTCTGCTTTTAGAACACCAGTGTAGCTGGTGCCCTGAGTAGGGAAAGCCAAGGGCCTCTTGGATTCTTTGCCAAATTGCTGTTTAGCTTCAGAGAGTAGTGAAGCTTTGCCTTAGCCCTGGGTACGTACGGAATCTCAGTGGCCTGCTGAACTCTGTGAAGTCAATTTCATCAAGAACAATGATAAGAATGTAGTTCTTTATCACTGCCTGTTATCTGTGAATAAATGAAATACATCTCTCCACGCATTTTAGTTCCGTATGTTTTAGCAGCAGTAATTTTCTCTGTTCATGTATCAAATTTAGTTTGCCATAAGAACTGACACAGTACCTTTTGTGTTTAATCTCTCTTCAAGTTTCTCTTTAAACAATAAAGTTTCATGTGACCAGTGGAATTTGGACTAAGCAGGTGCAAATCTTTTTTGCATGTTAAACTTGATATTTCTGTTGTAGGTACCATTAGGCCAGGTTTTCCATTGGAACCACTAATAACAAGATGCCCGTTTAGGAATGATTCCTTTTTAACATAATCCTATCCTACGTATGGGAAGTATAGGGGGCAATGTTTCAATAAACTTAGTTCTACTAATTTCAGTAATAAATCGCTTATAATCTGCCTTAGACTGCTTTCATTTTCTCTGGGAGAAGATGTCATATTGAAACTTTATTGTTTAGCAATCTGAATAGGATTTAGTTATCACTCAAGAAGTATCTCCATATACCAGGTTTCCTGAACTCAGAGCTGTAGCTTTCATGGTCAACTTCAGATTTAGCCCCTTCCTGATAGTAGCATTTTATTGCTGGAGATTTTGTACAGGAAGAAGATTTTTGAAATTTTAAACATGCCATTTGAATCTTAACCACCTAGAGCTATAGACCAGCAAAAGCAGAATGACTTACTTAGAAAACTGCATTGTTTTTTTGTTGTTGTTGTTCAGTTCTTTGGAAAACTCATATAATAAATCATTATTTGAAAAATTACTTTTAAAATTTGCTGTATGTTTTGTGAGTCCCAGATTGTTAAGGACTTCTCTCTTACAGCCCCCCTCCACCAGCAGTAGGACAAATAAACAGATGCAGAAGTGACTTCCACTCTCTCAGTGACCTAAAGAATGACGTATTTGTTTTAAAACACTCAAAGCAATGCCAACAGTGTGTATATTTTGTCTGACATTTTAAGCAGAAGGAAGCCACATGACTGAAATGCAATCCATTTGCAAGTCTGTTAGGAAAAAATGTATTTCATCTCAGTAAATCTTGAGATTATCCCTTCATAGATGTCGCTGTTATTTTGCGATGCACGTGACTAAAGCAATTTTGCTGTCAGAGCCATAGCTTGTTTAGACAGCATTGAGTCTCTGTGCTCACTGATGTCCTGGATCTTTCTACAGGAGTGTTGAAAGGATACTGAATGTAAAAGTGGAGACATCTTTAATTGTGTTCTTTATATAAGTTATTTCAGAACAATCATAGTCATGGAGTTTGGAGGGTCTGATGGTCCCGGAGATGCTGCTCTTGGCCCCTCTAGTTTCCCAGATAAAATCAGAAGCTGGGGACCCTTACTTCGCTCTGGTTGCCCTTTTACTTCTGATTCTTCCACTGAATACTTGAGTTCATTAACCAGGAATAGTTTTACTTGATCTTTTAAGGAAAATCATCAACAGAGTAGTTTATACCTGGAGGGAAGCTGAAAGAGAAAAAGGGAAAGAGGAAGGAATTATGCTGGCATTTTCGGTGAATCATCTGAAATTCTCTTGCCACCCTATAAGATGAATGATAGTGCCATTTTCACAGATGGCATTTACTCTTTTGGATGCGGCTTCTTTCACTTAACATTATGTCTTCAAGATTTATTTCTGTTATTGCCTGTAGTTGTAGCTCATTTATTTCTAGAGGCAATATCGTATTTCACTCTGTGTCTATATCCTCATTTTTACAAATTTCTACTGTTCATGGATATTTGCATTGATTCTAGTTTGAGACTATTGTGACGGGTGCTATCATGAACACTATACATTCATGCTTAAAGTCAGCTTTAGATATTCAAGCATTTTTTTGAAGTGGCTGTACCAATTTGTACTCCTGCCAGCAGTATACCAGAATTCTAGTTGTGCTATGTTCTTGCCAACACTTACTGTTCTTTTTCATTGAGGCCATTCTGGTGAGTTGAAGAAAAATTTTTTTGACTCATATGGTATTTCTTTTCTTCTCATTCTATATAAAGACTTTGCCATACTTGAATTAGAATAATGTATTTACAGGCAAAATATACCCATTTTCAAATAGGTCTTAAACAATTATTTTTGTGAATTGGTAAGTAATAAATATCAGAAGGTAGCTAAAATCTACTCTCAAGCTCAGACTGAATTAATCTTCTCATCTGAAAGCCTTATTTTTCAGATGTTAGACCTCATCATTTATTTAATTTTATAGATGAAGTGACAGAGACATTTCATGGAGTAGGGACTGTGCCAGGAGTTCTGGCCAGCCCTCCTGGAAGAGCCAAGATAGTAATGTTTACCCTTTTCTCTGAAGAAAAGCCCTCTGTTCATTCTTTTATTCATTCAGTTGCTAAATAACTGTCGAATGCTTATTGCATGGCAGGCACTGGGCTGGGCCCCTAGGACTCAGCGCCAGATAAGCTTATAAACTCTTGATGTCCTCCTTCACTTTACAGGTTATGGCTTTCAAATCACAGCCTATTTCGTCAAGAGAGGGATACGCCTTCGCTGCATCAGGGGCACACAGAATGCTGGTAAGAAGCTGATTTCTTGGGTTGTCAAGTATTTCACACAATCACCTTACCCTAGAAAAGGGATGAACATTAAGGAATGGAGAGTCCCACTTGCTTCATTGCCTTCATGTCATTGAGTGTGTCCACACATTTGTGATTTGTTTTCCCCAATTCATGCTGTGTAAACTGCCTACCCAAGAACAGTGAGCTGGGCCACACTTTGCTGATGCATCTCAGCACTTTCATTGAGTTTCCAGAGTGACACAACACAGAGTTGAACCGTGAATCATTTCGTCCTTGTCTGTGCACACCAAGGCGGTGGGATGTGGAGCCAGTGCATGTTCTTTCCCAGCCCAGAGCTGTCAGCCTCTTCTAGGTGTGTGATGAGGCCAGTTCCCCCCTCGCTTCTCCAAGTCAACATGTCCACTGGGGAAATGATGTCACGCTTGTCCACCAACACTAATGAAGTCAAAAGCTAATGACTGTTCTCCAAGTTGATCTGAGCATTGGAAAGAAAATTTAGCTCAGCTTCCTTGGACAATTTCAGTATATATATAAGATATGAAACAGGGACTTTAATAATTAGCTGTATGAAAGTATGTTCCTGGAATCTTCACAATCATCTTAACTTTCTTAACTCTGTATGTTGCTCGAATATACTACTCTCTTAATAGGCCTTCCACTTTGTTCAAGTTCTCTTGGTAAAGTAAGTCAGCTAATCTTGTCTCTCAGACTGACCATACCCCTCATGGTATGGTCATTACATATATCTTTATTTAAATATAAAAATAATACAAGTCTCAATTATGACCTAAACAAAGTAAAGATGTATAGAAGTTGCTTTCTGTTAATACCTGGCACCAAAATGTTTAAAATATGCCTTTCCAGCACTCTTGTTTTTTCAGAGGAAGAAATGCAAATACAAAACAGAGGAATTATTTGATAGAACTGATCATTTTGAATTCTAATTCTGATCCACTAATGAACTACTGTGTTTCAATTTTATGATCTGATGGGGGCAGAGGTGAACAAATTATGAATTCTGTGGCTCAGTTTTCCCTTCAGTATAGTGGGAAGCAGATTACTTACCCCTTACTTCAATAAGATGTTTTAAGAACTAATGAATAAATTTTAACTGCTTTGCTAATTTTGTTCTTCTGGCTTTTGAAAGTCCATCCCTAGTCACGTAGCCAGATACAATATCCACATGGTTTGAGTTTAAACACACCCAGGCCCCCACCTGGAATGGGGGTTTTCTATATGAGGAGGAGTAGTTGGGGGTAAGACCCCAAGTTATCCAACAGGTTAGGCCCCACTTATGGAGGGCTTTGAATGTTGGATGTTGGGGAGCCACAATAGGATTTTGAGTGAAGCCCTTTTTTAGGGTGTTAACCTGCTGTGTTGAGTAGGATGAATTGGAATAGGGAGAGTGACTGCCAGGAAGACAGCAGTGGTCCAGGGAGTAAGGAGAAAGCTGTTACTGGAGCAACTCGTTAGGCCTTTTGGTATAATTTAACCTAGCCAAGTAGTATAAGGTGCTAACTCTGTTTAAATTGTGTGTCTGCCTAATTGACAACGTCATGCTTGGCTTCCAAGTGGTGCATCAGATCAAGATATGTTACTACTTCAGTCATTGCCATCATGTGCAATGTATGTAAAAGGCTTCATTTACCTGACTCATAATATCTATCTTTTCAAAAATTGATCTCATCTAAGAAGGAAGCTTTTTCTTTTATAAAAATGACTTTATTTCCACTACAAATAGGATAAATGTGTATTATAAAAACATTCAAGCAAAACCAAGTATAAAGAAGGGAGAAGATCTGCCTCCCCATCTACCCAGAATGTACACTGTTAGCACCAGCTAAACATCACTCCAGACATCACTCCAGGGGTAGGCGGAGGCTGGCGAATGAGTAGATGGATGGATAGACAGGTGACAGAAGGAAAGATCCAGATGGCATTACCATTTTGTATTCCTTTCATTGAATGTTGAGGAGTCCAGTTCAGTGATTCATTCAGCCTTCCCCACCAGGAAGTTAGTGGTTTGTTTTAAGAAGCTGCAATACTAGATTACTATGACTATGGTGTGGTTATATCATCTTCACTATTGTCTATTTAACCATTTCCTTAATAGTTTGGTCATTCATTCCTAGGAGAAGCTGCTCTTTACATAGCCTGATTCAGATTGGGAGTTTGCCCTCCAACGTAGGGGACCTCTCTCAGACCAGCTGGCCAGGGAGATGATAAGAAAATTAACTAGTAAAAATGTTCATGGGTCACATTTTTAGATTTTACCTAATATTCTTCCTCTAGCTCTGTAAGTCTGCACACTTGTTGGAAGACGTTAATCCTATTTCCCAAATAAGAGTTCTAAACAGAAAATCGCAAACTGACACAGAAGGAAGGCTGCACAGGCCCTGCCTGGGGGTTTTATGTGGTGTAATGGTCCAGGGGCTCAGGTGGACCAATTCACAGCCTCTTCAGCTCTCCCTGGAGCTTTGTGCTCACTCTGCCCCATTGATGGCAAACACTGAGAGGACTGGAGGGGAGAAGGGACATTTGTCTTATATCTACATGCATATTATCATAACTTAAAATGAACAAAAATCTGGGACCAAGCATTTCTGTGTTCGTAGTTTTTTGATGTTTTTCCTAACTTGCTTTTCTTTGTTTCTACAGAGCTCCAGGTATTCCCTGACAGATTTGTGGTCTGTGTAAGTCAGCTTGCATTCAGTCATGATCATTTGGCAAGTCAGAATGAAGAATTGGTGCGTATAAACAAAGTTCTATAAACAAATAAATCTGTTTAAATGCTTAGTTTCTGTTAAAAATAGAAAAAAGAATTGTCTGCTGTTCTCATCCAGTAGATAAATGCTCAGTGCATGTTTCGAGGGAACAAAAATGTCCTACCTATTCTGCATGATGATAATGATTAATTCTTGCATTTTTTTTTTCCTGAAAATCCCTCGGATATTTAGTGTAATCAGCAGTATCTTTTTTATATCGATTTTAAATGAGAAAGCCACACGTCACAAAAACTGATGGTGCTTATGTTAGTGTTTAAATGAAATGAAACAAGGTCTTTAAATGATATGAAGCAAAATCCACATGTTTCCACTGGAAGTTTTCATTGGGGTCAGTGGCTTTTGAATTTTATTCCATGGTGAATCACTGACATTTTCATGAGATCCAGTACTTCTCCCCAGTGTATTATTTCATAGCTGATTAGGGTTAATTCTCTCTCTCTCTGTCTCTTTCTCTCTTTCTTTTCTCATGCTAAGTCTTGAGCCCACCAGGGCCAGTTTCTGTTTCATTGGAGTTCTCTATTCAGACAAATAGATAAAGAAAACTTACTCAGCATGTTGCTGCTTACAGATTTGTCTTTTAAGCTTAACATGTACACGTGAGAGAGTCTTCTTGTGTGTATGTGTGTCACAGTCCAATCTATCTGAATTTACTTCTACGTAAACTTTTTTAAAAAATATTTTTGAACATAGGACTTGAATCTTTAGCAAACAGGAAAAAAAAATCCAGCAGACATTAACCCGGCCATGAAGTATGACATGATTATTATGCTTCTAAAATAATTTGTGGGAATATTAGATTACCCCTGATGTTTATTATTTTTTAATCCATATGAAATCTGAAATTTGGCCCACATAGTCTAAAACCAGCTTCTTATCTCATCTTAAATAAATACGTAAGAAGAGTGTTTCACAGACTGTAAGGACAAACAGAGACCCAGGAAAAGTAAAGAGCTGAGAACTTAAGTTTAAATTTAGATGCCTTCGTTTGGAGCGGAAAAGTATGTCCCTCCTATTTGCTCTTCATCCCTCAGTAAAACTCTTAGTATACATATTAAATGAAATACGCGAAGCAAATTTGGTAAAAAGTACTAGAAGTTTATCCTTTGAAATATTTCTGGGATGTTAAGTTATCTTAGTAAATTAGTAAATGCTAAAGTGGTAATGCCATTGGCATACAACTAAAATATAATATGGCTTAACTTATTCTCAAAGCAAAGAAGAAATTGATCTATGGTTTAAGAAAACAACAATTAACTGTACCAGAAAGTATTATTGCTTTCAGATGGAATATAGAAGAAATTAGATCTCGTATCTGATATATAATATTAATACTTAATATCTTAAATTATTAAGGGGGAATTAAAACATCTCAATACAAGTGAAATATTATCCCCCTTAGGGGCCCTGGTATTTATACAGATGTCAGTTTTCTATAGCTGCTGTCATATAAATCCTATAATCTGGAAGGCTTCCTAAACACTGAGAATTTTCATTCCGAAAAATTGACCAGTCTGAGCCTTTTACACAAGTTCAGTTTCCTTATCTTTAAAATGTTCTGATACCTAGCGATAATACTATCGGAGTTAACCACATTAGCTTATAAGAAAAACGCCATTTACATCACGAGGCCCTTTCATTGTCGCAAGTGATTCTCTTTAGTTGTGGACAGTCTGTGTCTTCTCAGTTGCGCTTTTTCTCCACCTCTGATGATCTCTTCACACGTACACTTTCCCAGACGCGCACACAAGCCAGCCAAAGCCCAGCACAGCCTCATCGCTGGACGCAGCCCTGTGCGCCCTTCTGCCTAGCCTGCTTCCCACTGCGCCTCTGCTGCTCCCCGGCCTCCAGCCCACCGCTTCCTCAGGCTTGCTGTCGCTAGAAGCAGTGAAAGATACAGGTCAAGTAAAGGTCCCTCTCCCGCAAATTGCCCATCAAGCCAACTACACCGTCCTTCCACCAGAAGTGTCTTGGAGCTTAATCCTCATTGATATTTGACCTCTGCAGAGTCCGCCTGTCTCAGCTATTTAAGGATCAATAAACAATCTTTCCCTTCCAGAACTGCCTTCTGCCTGCCTGAGAGAAGGCATTCTGACTCCTCGCTGTATACTTCAAATGCTCAAAAGCCAGTGATGCCAGGCTCCCTTAAGTATTCCTTGAACTTCTTCAAGCTTTGAATTTTTTTATCGGTTTACATTGATACTTGCCAAAGGGCAAGATCCATCTCATTTTCTCTTGATAGTGATTCTCAAGGAACATCTGACTGGGCAAGGCCTGGGAAATTGGCTTCCCGAGTAGCTCTACTGGAGATAATTCTTTGGCAATAAACTTTGGTTATTTTCCTATAACTGTTTATTTAACTTGTTCTGTGACCACAAAAGTGACAGGGTAGTGAGCTAGTACCCGAGCAACAGCCTACATGTCTTACTCTTGATATAGCATCAAAGAGCTCCGATTCCCTTTCCTTCATCTTTTTTCTCCCCGTTTTTGGATCCTCAGAGTCTAAGTGACAATTTGTTAGGAAATCTGGGAGCGTGTATTCACAACAGCTCCGCCAAGGGATTCTTTCAGCCTGTAGACAAGGAAGGCAGCTGCGCTTAGCTCCACAGTTCTTAAAGGTGGCTGTACAAAAGAACCGATCCTCCAGATCGGGCAGTACAAAGGGAGCATCCCCCCTCCTTTGCAGGCAGGGCGAGTGCAGCCACGCGGCTCCTCACCACCAAAGCGCCAGGGACGTCTCCGTTGGCATTTCTCTGTCCACTCAGGGACTTTGGTGCAGGGAGATCCTCCGTGTTGCAATCGCTCTGCACGGAGTGCCCATGTGCTAGGGATGTGGGAATCGTGATGTGTACTTTGGGAAGAAAGGGCATTATTATGAAATGAGTCATTGTATTTTTCTTACTAGAGTTTCTCATAAGAAATCTCAAAACCCTTGTAGCCTCAGTTTTTTGACCTATTGCTAAATACAGAGCTGGGGCGTCTTTTTGAGAGCTTTTACCTTAAGTTTTTTTTTTCCCCTTACCTTTTTTCCTTAGAAATATGAAGAACATAAAGTAAATTTTTATTGTACTCAGTTATATTCCGTTCCAACAGTATTTTCTTATTTACAAACCCAAGTCCCTGCATAGAAACTGTTTTCTTTCTCAGATGTAAAGCCCTGGAGCCTTTGGGAAATTTAAAATTATTTATTATTTCTGTTATTTCTTCATTAACGTTGTATAAATAACCATAGAACTCTGTATGTATCTGAGACATTTCAGAGTCAGCACAAAGCTACTATTTCATTGTGTGTTGGTTACAGCCACTCCTTCCACTCTCTGGAGACCACCCTTCCCATCTGTTCTTACCATCACATTGCAACATAATTCGCTGAGTGCTGGCTTTGTGCTAGGAACTCTGGTAGGCACTGGGGAAAACAAACAAAAAAACAAAAAAATAAGGAAATGCTTTTGCCCTCAAAGAGCTTACAGTCTGGCAGACCAGAGCTGTTGAAGGGTATATCTTGGTGACCTAAAAATATAACTCAGATAGGGTCTCCAGTTTTCTTAAAAATGTTTCTATTCTGCACCTATATCTTTAATGGTTCAATTGGATCCTTTCTGCCATTCAGAAGGAAAGTCCAAAATTCTGGACTTTCTTACTTTTGAACCTAATATGTCAATGTCTGTGATCCTTTCGGGAATTAAAAAATGACCCGTAGAGCTAGTGCTGCTTAAAAGTGAATAATATGCACATTAAGATATTTCAGTTCTCTGCCTTATGCTTCATTTGAGTTATGGTCAGGCTATGAAAATAGCTGTCAAGGTTCTGCAGACATACCCCAGCCACCCAAGGCTAGGTTCTCACTGTAGCATCATCTGTGTCAAAGGATTACTGGGACATCCTGCCAAGAGACAATATTTAAGCACTAAATTGAACACTACTGTTTAGTGTTAAAGAATTATCCTTCTGGAGTATGAATATAAAATTGAAGGGAAAATGAGTCTAAAGCAACACCGTAGGCTGGGCTATTTTTAGCTTGGCTATTGTATGCCTCAGCTGTGCATAATCCAGCCTCACTGGGCTTTAGCCCTCCTCTCATTCAAGGGCAGGGTATCAGATTATCTCAAAAATCTTTGCTCACATGGCATTTCTATCAGAGGAAGCAGATGAAAATGTAGCTAAGTAAAAACTACAAAATGATTTGGCACAAAGGAGAACTTGTAGATTTAAAAATTGTGATAAAAATATAACTCTATCCCAAAAGTTTTTTATCTTAGGAAAGATAAATAGAAATTATTATAAAGGTAACGTTTTAGGCCTTACATTTTTTAGAACAGAAGAAATAAACTGCTTAACAATTTGATGATGCACTATCATTTGTGCCTTGATGACAGAATTCTTTAACTTTCATAAGGGACTTTTAAAGTGGAAATCATTATTCAAAAAAAAGAATTCTCTATTTTTTGTATTAAAAATTTTAAATAAGTAACAGGTAACTTTTCCAGGTTTTACGTGATATATCATAGACTTAAAAAATCCATTCTTTTTATTTCTTATTGTATTTCCTAGACAACGCTAGTGGTAAGTTACATGAAAACTATCAACAAGAGATTCCTGTAGCACTAGGAAAAGTTCCCTGAGTGGGGAGAGGCTGTTTCCATATTTCACATTTTCCATAATGTTCTGAACTTAGTTTTCACTTAAAAACTGATTACCAAACTTGTACATGTTCATTGTACAGAAAAAAATTTTAAATCAATCCAAATATCGACAAAGAAGATAAAAATTACTAACAACTCCCAACCCAAAGATAAATCTGTTAATGATCTAGTCTGTGTCTCTCTATACCTCATACTTTTTTTTTTTTTTTTGAGACAGAGTCTCACTCTGTTGCCCTGGAGAGTGAGTGCTGTGGTGTAGCTCACAGCAACCTCACACTCCTGGGCTCAAGCGATCCTCCTGCCTCAGCCTCCCGA
>CAUYSK010000146.1:0-14783 GCA_963575035.1 Avahi laniger | reverse complement strand
TTTTTTTTTTTTTTTTTGAGACAGAGTCTCATTTTGTTGTCCTGGTTAGAGTAAGTGACGTGGCGTCAGCCTAGCGCAATGCAACCTCAAACTCCTGGGCTCAAGCGATCCTCCTGTCTCAGCCTTCCGAGTAGCTGGGACTACAGGCATGTGCCACCATGCCTGGCTAATTTTTTATATATATATTTTTAGTTGTCCAGCTAATTTCTTTCTATTTTTTTAGCAGAGATAGCATCTTGCTCTTGCTCAGGTTGGTCTCAAACTCTTCAGCTCAAAGGATCCGCCCGCCTTGGCCTCCCAGAGTGCTAAGATTACAGGCGTGAGCCACCACGCCCAGCCCTAGGACATGTTTTCTGTTGTTCCCGGCAACAGAGACTGCTGCACACCGACAGTGAGGCCGAGATCAGGTGGAGCACCGCCGCGAGAGGCGGAAACACGGCGGTCTTACAATGCTGCTCTGCAAGCAGAGTCCGTGTTTGGCAACAAAAAGTGGGAACACATCGAATCATATACACAGTGTCCCAAAGACTTGATAAAATAAACGTTTTAAATCTCTCCAGACAGCTCCCCCGCCCTGAGCTCCTGCCTGTCTCCCTGGGCTCCCCATCCGACGGCCACCCGTCGTTTCCCCGCGCACACGTGTGGCCTGGCCTCTAGAGGGAGCGGCGTGTTGTTGGCTCGCGGGTGTGGGGGAAAGAAGCGCGGGTCCTGCGTGAAGACCCCACCTGCGCAGGTGGGAACATCAGCCTCAGAGCAGAGGAAAGGACTCGCGCTCGTGGGGAGCCCGGGACGTCTGCGGCCCCGGCGTGATTACCGAAGCCACGAAGACGTCGCCGATCATCTCCACGGAGTCCCACTCGGACACGCGGCTGGCCAGCGCGATCTGGAACAGAGAGTGGCACTGCAGGATCTCGCGGACGCGGTAGAACACCGTCCTCAGCTTCCTCTCGCTCAGCACCCTGGGCTCCATCTCCGACAGCGGCTTCTCGTATTGCTGAGATGGAACAGGAGACGGTTCTTACGAGGGCGGATGAAAGAATACGTCAACATTACAGCTGGTGCAGAACAAATCGTGACTTTTGGTGTCAATATACAGACACAGACTTAAATTCTTTGGAGAATTTTGCGAATTTGCATATTTTATGGTTCACAAATGTATATGTATATAAAACATATATATGTAACCAGAAGTGTACATTTGAAAAAGGATAATGAAAACGTATATGTTACACGGCGCAACACTCAGGCACCTCCAAAATCCTCCGGAGGGCGTCCACGTAGTTCTTCTCGCTGTCGACAACGGAGCCCAGAATGTACCTTCTCACCACCTGTCGGACATCACAAAACACAGGGGTAGAAAACAGCTTCCCAACACATACAGCTAAGTTTTGCTTCTATGCTGAGGGTTGCTGATAAAGAAGTTCCTTGTTTTTATTTTTAAACAGTAGGTAAAGGCAAATTTCAAAAGCCTTTAAAATATTCTGAACGGCAGGTTAATTAAATAACATTACAGGTACAAAACATGCTTTCCCCCTTTAACACATCTACAGTATATTTTAAATCTCGAATTATAAACTACAAAGCAAGCAGGACAAATAAAATTATAGCGCTTGAAATAGCCGCATTCACTGATGTGACAGTGATGATCTGAATCAACTGATTGTGTTTCACGTGTCCAACGCCCAGTTAGACGGTATTTCATACTTCAGTATAAAAAACAGCTCCAGTCTTGGTTGATGAACGTCGTTAACGAGACTTATCTAAAATCCTTATTCCAAAGTTACAGGAAGACAGAAAGCTTGTGGAAGGTGAAAGAACAAATTTTTTTTAATCTTCAGAAAGATCTTTTAACCATCCAAAGATCCGCCTATGAGGCTAATAACTCAGATGGTAAATTACTCCTGTCAGAGCAAAAACCCTATAATCTGAGATGCTTGCGTTTCAAACACTGCTGCTGTTTTCTGTTTTGCTGTTCACCGCGGAGGCACACGCGGACGGACGTGTGGCCGTGAGGCCCCCTGCTCCCCACCACTGCCCGGCAAGTCACGCTTGCCAACCTACGGGAAACAGAGTGTGACAGCAGCGTTGCTTCTAAGCCAGAGCACACGTTCATGCACACGCACACACGTGCACACACACGCACCACACACATGCATACACCTACACACGCCACATACACATGCATGCGCACACATGTACACATCTACACACACATCACACACATGCACACACCTACACGCACCACACACAAATACGTGCACACAGGCACAGACCAGGATAGCTCCAGGCAACCCGCGGCGCTGCGTGATGCTCTCTGAAGACTGCAGCGCCACCTGGTGGGCGAAGAGAGCATTTTGCACAAAGGAAATTCCGCAGTCAAGCAGGTTCCAGGGCAACCAAGATTGAGAAAACAAAACATTATCAACAAGGCGTGACCATCCTCTTTTTAAAAAGGACTATTCAGTCTCAAAAGTAAGGCAAAAACCACCCCTTCTAGGGCACCTACAAAAAAACTGACATATTTATGAAAATATCGATGTGGCCAGGGTTAAGACCAGACGCACGTGGGATTAGAAGCGGAAGGCTCAGTGCTGACCGGCCCATGGCCGCCGTGACGTGGCCGACTCACAGGACAGGGCGGCCGGAGGCTCCACCTTACGGTGCTGGCTCAGACCCTGGGGACAGAGCGGCTCCCCACAAGCCACCATTGTGCCAAAATTCAGGTTCCCAGACATGACCCCAAGGCTCCTGAGTCACACATTTGGGGCCAAACCTAGGAATTTACGTACATATATTTTAAAGTCCCGAGATGATACCAGCGCATCAGGACAAAGGATCCGGAATGGGGTGAGATAACTCAAAATACAAAGAGGAAATCAGTCTCCCAGATTTTACGGCTATTGCACATGAAGCCAGCGTTTTCCTGCACTTAAGTTCGACATATCAAGTCACAGGCCCGGCAGGGGTGGGCGGGAGGTTCTGATGTGACACCGTCTTCTTGGCACCAGAAGCCCGAGGTCACGGAGGAGAAACCAACCCCACAGAACAGACCAGGGCGGCGGCCCCACAAGGAGGGCGGGCAGTGGCAGCCGGAGAGAGCCAGGACCAGGGACAAGCACAGCAGCTGTCTCAGGGGCCTGACGGCTGTCCCTGGTGCCCCAGCCTGGCACGGGGACAGGACAGGATCCTTGGTCCGTCAGCGCCAAGGGTGCTTGAGCAGGACGCGACAACTATGAAATGAAAGGTTTCTGTTCTTCCCCACCCCATGGGCATCGACAGAACATTCAAGATGCAGCATTGTTACTTAGAGCTTCGTCACCTCCTTTCAATTTTAGACGGGAAAAAAGAACTAAAAGGCATCAACACCCCCAGTTTAACCTTTCGAAAGAAAACTCCTTTAGACAACAGAGCTGCCACGGGAAAAAATAATCGATGTGAATCACGACCGAGAGAAAGCAGGCTGGATGGAAAAACACGGAAATCCCACACACGGCTACGTTGCGTACCCACTCGCTCAGGGCTGGCGGGGCTCACTGACATCACGCCAGCCCTCACGCGGCATTTGCCTGAACCGTTATCATGAGACCAGCACCTCAGACACGGACACCCCCATGTCCCAGACAAGGAAGGGGCTGCAAGACACTAAGTGACCAAGATGGCCAGAGACACCCAGCTCCCCCTGGGGACGAGCCAGGCTGGGAGTCAGGCCCGGGAGGGCTCTGGAGGGTGACACTGGCCACGCACTGCCCCGGCCACGAGGCCACCCGGGAAAACGAGGGGATGCAGAGACAGAGGTGGAGGCCTGTTAGCCGCAGGGCACAAAACAGATTCTCCGGCCCCTCCCGTCCTGGCCACTGTCCTCGTGTACGTCCTGCCTGCGAAGGTCCCCCTGACTCCATGGCAGCGTCTCCTCTGAGCCTTCTGCCTCGTCTGGGCTTTCTGCTCTCTCCCTTCACGCTGCTCTGCGTTCTCCGAGACCGGTCCCCACCCCAATCTCGGGCACCCTCAGTAACCAGCGGGGACCCAGCCGTGGCCGGTGCCCGGTGGTGGAGGGCTAGGTGGGTGAGCGTCCTGCTCTGAGCCTCATCGGACAGCAAGACACGCCCGGTGACCCATCCCTCCTCAGACTCATGGGGCTAAGTCGGGTGGGTGAGCCTGACCGCAAGGTGGGTAGAGTGCCGGATTCTTCCTTGCTGGGAACATCTATCAACAACCCTCCTCCGGCAGCAGCTGCTCAGG
The DNA here is from genome assembly GCA_963575035.1 of Avahi laniger. NCBI lineage: Eukaryota > Metazoa > Chordata > Mammalia > Primates > Indriidae > Avahi > Avahi laniger. The sequence goes on along the minus strand of CAUYSK010000146.1, from coordinate 10,544 downwards.
GCCGCCTCCCGCTGGGGCGCATGGCGGGCTCGGTGGCCGGGCTGTGGTCAGAGGCACGGAGTCCAGGAACGGGACTCGTCCTCGCACAGCTGGGGACGAGGTTCCGACCACTGACCGTGCCTGCGCCGGGGCTTCCCAGGTGAAACGCGTCCTGACGGCACCGCAGGGACGTGCAGGGAGAAATGCACCGAAGCGTGTCTGGGACTCTGCACGGGGCCTGCGCGCAGCACACGCCCCCAGTGGCAGTGACCAAGCAATTGTCCCCCCGCTCTGCCCACGCCTCCCCCATCGCTGAGCTTCATTCCATGGCTTCATTCCATGGCGTGAGCCCATCTCGGCCTGGCCAGGTGTTGGCGGCTCGTAGGTGTCCTGCTCAGTCTCGGTTCAAGCCCTAACCTTGCCCCCAAGCATCTCTGTGTTGTTCCTCTCTAATCCGACTGTGCTCCACGCGGATTGATCTGCCCACCTGTCTCTGCGCCCCATCTCTGTCTATCCAGGTGTGTCCCTGTCTGCACCACGCTGCCCACCTGGGGAAAACCCAAATCCATTGAACAGCATCAGCCCTACCCTGGACGGCCTACAACTCTGTGTTCTTGCTCTTCTTGCTGAAGTTTTCTCTTCCTTTCGCCCGAAGATAAGGCAACGTGAACCACCGATCCCCACCCAGTACACAAACAGCCAAACAGCCAAACGTCAGCAAACTGCGCGGCTCCTCCCACCTGCTGCTGAGATAAACCCTCCGGCATCGGCGTCAGCACAGCGTCCGGGTGCCTGCAGTCGACCTCGATGAATACATTCTGCTCCTCCTCAAGACAAGATCTGTGATCTTAAAAAAAGTCAGAATGCATGAGCTTCACGTCGAAATAATACATTCACAACAAAGTTTCCACAGTAAAAAAAGCCGTCAAGCAAAGGTTCAGTGAGGGCAATTCCATTTTCCGTGCTTCTCCCCACCGGCTGTTAGTGCAGTGAAATTTAACAAACCCAACAAAATATCCTTCCCATAAGGGAAGAAAGAGTTGGTCAATATTTGAAATTTTCAGTATTTGAAGTTTAATTACAAAAGGCAGGGATGTCATTGGAATAGCTAGATGGCAAAGTGGCAATATTTTAAAACCTAAATATTTTAATTTTTTAATCTGTAAAGTATCACAATCGGAAACAAGGAGCAGCTGTTAAGAATGACTGAGAACAGAGGCTTGGGTGGGACTTCCTACGTGTCCTGATTTTCCAACTGCCCCTCTCTCTGTAAGTCTGAAAAAGCACAACTTTCCCAAAATCAAACGGCTCAAACCAAAACTAAATTTGCAAATTTTTTTAAAAACCTGGATACAGCTAACTACCTTAAAGAACCCACAAAGAGGGTCATAGAAACTGAGTTTTTCTCATTCAAAGATCCGAAACCCTGGCTACGCTGAGGAATCATCTCAGGGGAAACCCGACCACTGTCCAGACTCCTCTCTCAGAACGGACTGACGGCACGGGGTGGCGGCCCGCACTCCGCATTCTTGAAAAGCCTGCGGTCGACCGCGTGCACGCAGGACGTAGAACACCGGTTCAGTCCGTGCCTCGCACTCCACACTTGGGACACCGAGGCTCTGCCTGGTATTCCGCCGACCTCCCCACGGGCCCCCGAAGACCGGCCCCCCTCAACCAGAGGCCAGTCCTGGCTCCTCTCGCAGCCTGGACCGGGGCCGCTCCGACCGCTGCCCATCCGCCTCCCAGGGACCGCACTGGCCTGCAGACCTCAGCGCCCTGCGGGGGCCGCCGTGGATGTTTCTAACCAGTTCCCCAAACCTGGGACCCAGGCGGTGGCGGTGCTGCGGGGGGCAGACCATGCTCTACGTGGCACCGAAGGCAGCCCCAGACCCCAGACTCCCCACCCGACAGCCCTGCCCGGCCTTCGCGGGGCTGCACAAAAGCCGCCTCCACGAAGGCTGCCCGCTGGTGTCCCTGGCACAGATTTCCCTGCACATCTCATCGGGATGCACACACCTGTCTCCTGCACCAAGCAGACCCCTCGGGGGTCCTGACACCCCTTCCTCCTCCGTCCTGTTTGAGACGCTGAGGACTTCGTCAGGGTTGAAGAGAAAAAGGCCTGATCGGGGTGAACTCCACTCACATACAGTTCCCAGGCCATTCCCTGCGGAGACCGTGACGGCAAAGTCCTTCCTAAGTGCAGGTGTTAGTGGACGCCGACCCCGTACGGGCGCCTTAGCTCGCCTGGAGACACAGCGAAGCAGGGCGCGGAAGAACCGGGTCAGAGCCACAGCGACCACGGCAGAATCCTGGCCTCTGAGCCGCCTCCCTCAAAGCCAGGGCTCAATGTCTCCAAGCACAGAGGTTCCGGAAACCTTCTCGGATAGGAAATGGTCCCTGGCCTGCAGCCGTTGTCGGTGTGCAGCGTATCTGCACACGTGTCCTTTTCACGTACGGCCTGCCGCCTGGATGAGGTTTTTAGAAAAACCTGAAAATTCTGGTATCATCCCGAATCTTCCTGCACCAGGGACAGGTTCCTACGGCCCGTTTGGAAGGCCACCTTCCCGGTTGACACCTCCGTCCCCCAGGACGGCGAACACACCCCGGAGCACCAGTGCTCTGTGAACACAGAATCTAGGACCCTGCTCAGAATCCGCCCGCCCCAGGTCTGGACACCTGAGCGTATTTAGGGGGGAGCAGGGGTGAAGCCGGGCCAGGGGCGCGGACCGCGCTCTGCAGAGCGGACGGCAACAGGAGAACCGCTGCCCGTGGCGGCGAGTCCTTTTATCCATTTAGCCTGCGGCTCTCAACTGCGCCACACCGCCGGGGCCCCTGCCGCGCCCCACCACAGACACGGCTGCCACGGACGGGACCCGCAGAGCCGGGGTCGTTCCCGCGCAGACCCACGGTCACGGACCTTGAGAGACGAGAGACTTGGTCCTGATGAAGGAGCGGCCCCTCTTCACGGCCGCCTTGGTCTTCTCCAGCCCGTCCTTGGTGCCCTCCCTGGCGGCCTTCATGAGCTTCTGCATCTGTTTGAAGAAAAGGAAGCGCATGAGACGTGGGACGATTCGACAACATTCTACTTCCAATTAATTTATTTTAAAAGAATACTGTCAAGTAGAATTCGGGCTTGAAACGTTACCTGAAATTGGCTTTTCGATTTGGGAGCGTTTTCATGGTTATTCTATGTGTGTGGTTTGGGGCTATTTTTTTATTTGGTTTTGTTTGTTGAAAAAAGGAAAAAACGAACTTTAAAAATAGAGTGCTTCCTTGACATGGTTGAGAAGTCGGTCTCAGTGTTTCCCATAATCACTTGCAAACACAAAGAGGTCTGCAGAAGTCACAGGTGCTACGCTAAATGCACAGATGTCAAAGGACCTGCCCGAAATCCAGGGCAGAACTAACCGCAGACTCTCGTGGCCCCAGTTTAGCCTCACGCCTCCCGCGGGGGCCCTTCCTGCCCATGTCCCGCTGGAGGCGCCGCCAGCCGTTCCCAGCCCCTTCCCACTGAGGTCGCGAGGACCCAGTGCCAACCATGGCTGAAGGGGAGGCCCAGCGACAAGGACCTGCCACCACCCTGCAGAGACCTCAGGGGCGGAAACGCCACGTCCCGTGTGGCCCGCAGCTTGCTGGGTCTGGTTTCCTCAGGGCCAGACCTGACTATCACTCACAACCGTCCTGGAGCTCCCGGCACGTCTGCGCATTTTAGTTCTAATCTTTTTTTTCTTTTTAGAGACGGGGTCTCTCTACATTGCCCAGGCTGGACTCAGATGACCTCCCGCCTGGGCCTCCCTGGTGGCTGGGAGGCGGCCATGCTGCCTGGCCGTGGTGTTTCACGTCTTAGTCTTTCGCAACCTCACATCCGAGTACTGGCCTCTGGACACTGCATGATCTTTAGAGAAAACCCAGGTGACCTGTCAGGGGACAGACCAACGCCCCTTCACACCGACCTCTCCAAGGAGCCTGCTCGGCTCCCACACGGCGGCCCGTGGCCCGCAGTGCAGAGGTACACAGCAGGCGCGGCACTGGCGCTGGCCCTGACCAGACGCTGCAGTCTCCACTGCCTCCTAAGGACGACCCGGGCCACCACTCAACGTGATGGAAACGCACCACGTGCACCTGCCCAGCCAGCGCCCAACCGCGATTCCGCCACTTGCACAACCGTTCTCCTCCCCACGGCATTAAACACACCAAAGGCACGGGGGCTCCCGACTCCGCCTCCCTCGGCCCCAACAAGGGGCCGCGTCCTGCTGCCCCACCCTGGCGGATCTCGCCGGGTCCCGTCTCCCGTCTCCTGGCACCGCCAGTGGACCCGGCCCGCACGCCCCGCTCCGGCGCCTCCCACTTGTTTCACAGCAAAGTGCCTCGAGTTCGCTCCTTCCCGACCCTGCTCTTCCTCACCCCAGACCCCCCTGGCCTGTCCGGGTCAGGGTCCTGCCACCCGGGTCCCAGCTCTGCGTGAAGCAGCGGAAGACCCGGCTCTGGGAGGTGAATGACTGGCCTGGGTCACGTCCCCGCCAGGTCCCCTCGGACCAAATGAAGGGAGGCCGCTGGGCCCGGCCACTGGGCTGGCATGGCCCTCACTGCAGCCACCGCTGCAGGAGTTTCCAATCGCCGCCGTCCACCGCCCTGCGCTGGCTCCCCCACTCCACCCCAGGCTCGTCCCCAGAAACCCCCAGGCTGCCTGCCATCCCGTGCACCTGTCACTCAGGGCCCCACGTCACGGCCCCACGGGGACACGAGCCATGTGCGGGATTCCGGGCATCCTTACGGCCTCAGGTCCTGAGCACAGCACGTGTGGCATGAAACGTTTCTGAGCCGACGTCTGTTTTCAGGGGAGTGTCACTCAACTCTAACGAACGAATCACAAAACATTAAAGGGACGAAGACCAAATTGGAGCGAACCTTACTTGACAGTGCCCTTTTAAAACACGTCTCGGAGACGTGACCCTCGCGACATCCTAACCCAGCAGTTCTCAAGCTTGGGTCTCAGGAGCACCTCACACTCCCAAAAATCACTGAGAACCCCAAATGGCTTTGGTTTATTGAGGTTCTATTTGTCTATGTTTACGATAGACGTTAAAACTAAGGAAAAATTTAATATTTTTATAGCTATTAATTTTAAAAAATAAATCTATTATATGTTATCTTCAATAACATATTCACGAGAAATTACTACGTTTTCTAAAACAGGAGAAGCGGCGTGGTCTTGCGCTTCTTGGACACAGCCGGACTCTGCGCCCATCGGCTGTGGGGCCACGAAGGCCCCTCTGTTCATGCACAAGAGCGAGGGGTGGACCGCGTCTCACATCCGCAAGACCCCGCAGGCGTCTGGGTGACGTCGGACACCCCTGGCCCGCACTTTGAGAACCGCTGCTCCCAGGCTGGCGCTCAGCGGAGCCCCCTGGGTTTCTCCTGCCGCGGCGCATCTGCTTGACACTCGCGCTGCCCGCGCTGGCCAGCGCCCGCCACGCTACCTTCAGCTCCTGCTTCTGCCTCAGCTGCTGAAGCTCCGCGGCGCCCACCGTGCTGGCCATCAGCTCCCTCACCTTTCTCTCATAGAGCTCCTTGAGCCGGCTCAGGTCGTGCGACAGCTACAGCGAAGAGACAGCTCGTCACTCACGGCTCTCCTGGGGCCGCGAGACAACCCGACAGCGGGAGGACGCTGGCAGCGGCGGCCGGTGGCGTTCGCACACCGAGCTCCTCCAGGGGCCGCACCCGCCATGCGGGAGCCCCGATCACTAGCCCCGCCGCCGCCTGGGGGACAGACACAGCAGTGAGCAGAGCGCGTCACTGCAGGGCGGACGTGGCTTCAGACAGGCCAGACCGCAGACTCTCCGTGCGGGACAAGAGCAGATAAATGCACAAAATAATCTGTGCGCAATCGCTCGTTTATATTTTGATGGGATCAAAATTATCAAATATACAAAATATGCATAAAATTCTTCTTCCATGTCAGCACCAACCAAAGATGCCTGCATTCGGAAGTGTGCTGAGGGCGACAAGTTTGGACGTGGCCGGCACAGGTTCCTGACGGTCTGCACGCTGACGGGACACCAGGGACCTTGCAGACCCTCCTCCCTGCGGCCACCGACCCCCGTGCGTGCACGGCTGGGCCCCCGGCTGCTCCAAGGGCCAGTCCTCACATCAGGGACGCTTTAGGCAGTTTTTGGTAAAACTTTCAGACCGTGTTTGAGATGTCTTGAGCAACCTATAGTTGTATTTTGGTCGTTTTTAAAATATGACCCGGCACTCCTAGGCAGTGCCACCTGAAAGGGCCTCACCCCAGGGCTCCCTGTCTGCACTTGCCCCGCGCCCCACCCTGCTCCAGGGCGCTGCTCCAGCACGTGGAAGTGCAGGAGGTGGAGGGAAAGGCAGCGCTCTGGGCTCCTGCGCCGTCATCCGACCCGCAGGCCAATCTGGGGCTTTCACTGCTGCTTCTCCCGGAGGGAGCGGCTGCCCAGCCATCGGCACTCGCCAGGCCTTCCAGGTGCGCATTCGGGAACACAGGCGCAGGCTGAGGGCAAGGCGGGCGGGGTTTTCCTTTACCGATGCTGCCAGCGGGCTCACCCGTGCTCCACCTGACCTGGTCCCGTTTGCCCATAACCCGCCGTGAACACGGAATGTAAGTGCTCTAACAGGTGTCCCGAGGCCCACTGGACACTCTACCTGCTGAAATCAGAGCCCAGCATTCTTCGCAAACCTCGGGTTAAATCATGGGTTTCTGACTGGGCTGTGTGAATTAAATATCATCTTGGCCATGACAAACTGCAAGCCTGGCCTCATCTGTCGTGTAAATCTCAGCTATCATAGTTCTGGCCACTGCTCCTGGTCAAAGCTTGTTAATAACATTGGGCAGCGAGATGACCACCACGGATTGGCAGATTCTTCCTGAGTTTCATGAAACAAATTCATATTGTGGGAAATCCAAGCAACCCATAGTAACCTGTAAACCACACGGGCAGGGTGGCTACGTCTAGGAATGCATCTCTGTTCCCAGGGCTGTTGGGGGTCAGGTGGGGGAAAACTGGCCACACCAGCGGCCCTGAGGTCAGGCCCCAGGTCAGTCTGCACCAAGGACAGCGTCCGACTGGCCGGCCGGGACCGGGACTGCGTGTGGCCTGCATCTGGACCTTGCGCGGAGGGTGCCTGAAGCGCACGGACGTTACCGTGGATCAGCACAGATTCGCCCTTCTGCAAACAGCCGGATAAAAACTCCACCAGCAAAACAGACAGCACAGCCAGGCACCTTCGGACCGGGAAGCCTCCTCCACGAGGGGGTGCCAGCCCAGCCCCTCCCACACCCCCAGCTCCAGAATTCGCTCTTTCAAGCTCTGGTGTCTCCCTGGACCTCAAGCTAATGACTTTTCACACACACACAAAAACAGTCTAAAAATTCCTTTAAGAAGGGATCGTGGTGGAGCAGCTCAGCAGCTTCTGTCCTTTAACGCCATTTTTAACTTCTATTTTCTCATCTGCCTGTTCACGCTGGAAGCAAAGTGCAGCGGTGCCAGCGGTGCGTGTCTGCGGCATCTGCTCGGCATGCCGGCAAGCAGTCACGTGCACCGTGCAAAACACGCAGCACAAACAGTTCAGAGAATAACTGTTTGCTTTCTTAAAATCCTCAAGGTAGTGAGCTCGCCTGAGACCTTTCAGGCGATTTAGTTTATAAAAGTCTGACTTCCCAAATCCTCCCACGATCACACTTACATGAAACGACAGACCCTTCTGCTTTGTCCCCCATACCTCATGCTTCCCCCAGACCATGTGTCAGCATCTTAACGAATCACTATTTGCGTGTTGCATGAGTCACAGTCGTAAGTCCGAGGCCCAAGCACACATCCATGCAGTGTGCCATCCCTGACACGCGGACTGAACACGTACCTGCTTTTTGCGGTTGCCGCGCAGGAAGGACCTGGGCATCCCGTTCTTGCCCTCGGAGTCGCTCTGCTCTTCGTAACTTTCAAACTCGCTTGAACTCCACCCGTACTCCAGGGAGCTGTTTCCACCTTCCTCCCCGTTCTCCACGTCATCGTAAATCATCTCATCTGTGAAGTTAACATACAGACTTAGAATTCGCTGCCGACTGTTTTGTGCTTGTCTGTGGTTTTGCCAAATCGCCTAGAGTCAGGGTGGTGGCATAGCTGGATAATCCCAGGGGAGTGTGGCGCCCCCGCTACGCCCTGGAAAGGCGCCACACAGACCTCTGCCACACAGGCGGTGACGCGTAGGGGCCGAGAAAAGCCCTGCAGGTGGTCCGTGACACTGGCCACGACGATCCGACATGATGTGCCAAATAATGTGTCAGCCACAGAGAACTTTCCATGAAGGAAAATCTTTATATAAACGTATGAATTATAAAAAAATAAATGGTATAGATAGAGAACTGACAGGAGAGAGACTGCAGGGAGGGAGTGGGCGACGGCCGATCGGGGACGGGTGGGTGGGGAGAGGGGTGGACAGATAGACAGACAGGTGGCAGAGATTCAAGTGCAGCACGAGAAAGTCTCCCGCCGAACAATGGTGAGTTTTTCTATAATAAAAACTCTCTAATAAAACGTAAACATAATCTACTACTGCGGGTGGATGGCTTCTATCGCATCAGTCATTTCAGAATCAGAGAAGGACACACCGTGTTCATGTCACAAACACAAAGACAGGGGACCCATGTTTTGCAATGTCGAGGGCAAGGTGCGCGTCTTTGCTGCGTGATCCCCGTTCTGCAGCGTGGCAAACTGAGCTGCACTGCCTCACAGGCTACCTGGCCCTAACTGGCAAAAAGACTCAACCCACGGCTGGGGCCTCTTCAAAGAGACGCAAAGGCCTCGAATGCAAGAAGTAAGACCCGTGGGACACCCTGACTTGTGCACACGCAGGGAGCTGGGGCAGACACATGGGTTTTCTATCTTCAATGCTGTGCTGCTAACAGGACTTTCAGAAAATGAAAATGATTCTTTGACCTCCCAGAACGTCAGTGTATCTCTAATTTCTATTACCCAATCGCAGGAGCTCCTCAGCAGGGGGGACTGAGCCCGGGGCCCTGCCTGGAGGGTCCCTAGCTCCTCCCTCTCTCTTGGTACTGTCAAGGGTCTCACTGTGGGGTTGGGGCTCTGCGGTTTCGACTGCGTTTGCCCAGGTGTGGACTGACGCAGAATTAAACCCGCTTTGAATCTGTCCTTCTCAAATCTGAGAATTTATACCTTTCTTTAATGCTAGAAAATTCTCAGTCATTCTTTCTTCGAATATGACCTTTCCTGATTCTCTGTTTTCTCATCCGTACCATTTACGAGATATACGTTGCTGCTTCTCACCTCTGCTCATTTCCTCTGTATCTTAGCCCTTCCTGCCTCCCTGGGGTGATTACGATAACCTCCCTATTTCAAGGATTGAAATATAAACACATACACGCGCGTGCACACACACTGATATTCTACTGCATACCATCCACGAGCCGCCACGCAACATGCAAACACGAACAGAGCGCGTGGCTGCCACCCCAGGGTTACACACACACCAGATGGCCGCTTCACGGGCAGAGGCAAAGCTGCCAAACACAACCCTTAAACTCAATTCCAGACAGAATCGAACCTGGTTCAGAGTCTGAGTTCTCCCTCGGGACATCATCATAGATCGCTGCTTCAGGGTCTGGAAGAGAAAGGGAGGAAAACTTCAAGCACCGAGTCACACGAAGGGGACACGACTGCAGTCAGAGGGGGCCGCGGTCCCCATGACGTCACCGTTATTCAGAGAGCTTCTAAGCGCAGTTAACAGCCCATCGGCAAAGCAGACGCGTTGTTTTTAGGGCAGAATATTTTGTTGGGAATGAAGGACATCGCCCTACATGGGCCAGCTGTAAAGTATCACTGATAAGGAATTCCATGGTTTTGTGTTCAGTTACCCATTTGCCTGGACATGTAGGCACGATGTGGGGACAGGGGCGTGGGCTGTGAGCAAGTGTGTCTGTCCCCAAATCCGTAACTGTTGTCACAAAAGCAAACCTGGTGCGAGGGGGAAACAGGGAGGGAGGGAGGGGCGCTCGACAGGAGTGAGGCGTGAGAGGCCCCGCATGTTCACCAGCTCAGCCTTTGCTCACACTGGGAGCAAATGAACCCATTCTAAAGCTTTAGAGCTGATCTGGGGCGGGAGGAAATGTACACCGTCTCCCGCCCCCAGTGCCAGCAGGACTTACTCTCCATCCAGGCCGTGTTGGCCGGATCTGCAGCCCAGCGGGCCAGTGCGCTGTCATCTTTACCCACCTGGTCCTCACTGAAAGAAAACAGACCAAAGTCAGAACATGGAGAAGGATTCCCTGCGGTAGGTTGCTGGATGCCCTAGTGTGCGTGTGCGTGTGCGTGTGTGTGCATGTGTAAATATGTGTGCATGTGTGTGTAAATACGTGTGTGTGTAAATATATGTGTGTGTGTGAATATATGTGTGTGCGTGTGCTACCGTGCGTGGGAATTAAGTGTTTTCCCAGGCGGTGCCATCGGACACCCCAGGTTCAAATCTCCTCTCGTCTGCAATCGAGCTCTCACGCATGCTCAGCCCGTGCCCAGCACGGT